>NKCJ01000520.1:0-27294 GCA_003947015.1 Fusarium sp. AF-6 | reverse complement strand
CTGTATATAACCAATACGTGTCTACTCATAGAACGTCGTCGGCAGAGTCAAATGTGTATAAGCGACAGAGATTCTGGTCAGCCTGACATGAGCCAAGTTATTGTCGACCACGAAACGCGCGTAGAGATCCTCCAGATCCGACCCAAGGGCTTGACCCTCTTCGACGCTCTATACAACTCTCTCGTTCTCAGGAACACTCTCCCCTACCTCCCCGTGTCTGGCCTGCTGAACCTTGCCGCTACCTGCCGCGACCTCCGGTGCCTCATCTTCCAGACTCCCGGCGTCTTTCGTCACCTCGACCTCACGCGGGTTAAGACGGCGCATTTCGGCACCACCACCAACAGCAACAACACCGAAGCTGAGCGTAGTCTTTCTGTTTGGCGCAATGTGCAGCTTTCGGAGTACTTGACTGAGGATGAGTGAGTATCTTCTTCTTCATCATGAGCTATCTAAACCACCCCCCTGTCGGTCGCGCGCTGCGACCACTTTAATGACCCGCTAGTTTTCAGCTAAACTGACGATTTTCCCACTTACAGCTTCTACGCCGGTCCCTTGAGGGGCATCTTTTCGACGCTCAAGCAGCGAGACATTCTTCGCGATGTTCAATCTCTGATCCTCGACGGTCTCTCAGTCACGGCCGAGCTTTGCCACGAGATCATCAACGATCCGACCTACAGCGTGCGCATGCTCTCGATCCGCGATGTCAAGAACTTGAACCATGGCAAGCTGCGCGCCGCGCTGGCTTATGCCTGTCGCAGCACCCGTCCAGAGGGTGCCCCGCGACTCAAGGCTCTGTACATATTTGGTTCAAAGGAGCCTGGTCCCCTCCACCCTGCCGACATTTCCAAGTTGTTGGTCAGTGCAAGCTGTAACCTCAAGAGCTACAAGGCGCTGGGCGCATCTCTTGAGGGAGAAGCCGACGCCTGGTGGTCTCGCAAAGGTCGAATGCTCAGCAATGGCATCGACGCAGACTGGGCTCAGTGTCTCCTAGCATGCCAAGGTCTCATCTCCTTTGATGCCGTACTATGCCAGGGCCCGCGCCACCGCAACTCGCCAGCCTTTGGCAAGATGCATCTGCGAAATGCCTGCAGCCCTGCCATCGCCACCTTTGCGGTTGGCGGTTGCGCGTCCTGTGGCAAGGCACCCGAAGGCCTCATGAACAATAAGACGACCCATCCTTCAGCACTGCCGCTGCTGTCTCCGCCGCCGATCCTCTCATCGTCCGTGCAGGCGGCCACTACGCCCCGGCCCGGGGGTGAGGCTTTTGCAGCGCGATGCGCCGATTGCCTTAGGGACAGGTTCTGCGTGACGTGCGACAAGTGGTGGTGCGAGACTTGCTACGAACCCTTTGGCCATTCTCACGGAGTGGACATGCATGAACCAAGCGTCACGATTGTAGAGTATGACGGAAGCTGGAACTCGCTGGACCAAGTGGATCCGGCACCGGCAACAATGACCAAAGCCAAGGTACGAGACGGTCTCTGTAGAGCCTGCACCAGCACTACCAGTATCGAAGCTGGATCATCGACCTGAACGAGCACACGCACCGTCATTCGCATTGCACGGGGGAACCGGCCGAACCAAAGCTGCCGTAGTCTCACTGGCGAAAGAAATCTGTATGCATCTGCTCTATGGTGGTGATTCGAGCAAATAATCCTATCTTCTTTGTTTTTACTCATGTGGCATGTTTCGCTGACCAGGAACAACAGGCTCGCGTCTCACGAAGCTGCTGGGAATGCGGTATGAATGTTTGTCTTCTCCTCTGCCCATTTTACTCTCTTATCTATGAAGGCTGACCCTGACGATAGTGCGATGACTGCATCGAACGCACGCAAAAGATCTGCAAGAAGTGCTGCGGCGGATACTGCCTCACGCACAACGAGGGTTCCTCGTCGTCTTTTGTAAGTTGATCCTTGAATGTCGTATTCTAGAAATCGTATGCTAACCACATATATATAGTGTGATTGTATGTTTACCTGGTCCCGCCCATACCCCTTGATCGTTACTGACCGACTGATTAGGGTGCTTCTCACGAGGTCGAGGCCTCACGCGTGTCTAGTCCCTCAGAGTGAAAAACCTCAGTCAACGACGAATTACCCGCTACAGCGGTGAAAAATGCGCTCTCGGCCCCATGCGTTGGTCGTTTGCTGTTGTATCAGCGAGCGAACAAGGCGCGTGAGCCATCATCACGGACAAGGGACCTGGACCTGCAAGTCTGACAGGGCTGCTTGTGAGCTGGACAAACAGATACATCTCCGTCCGTCACACCACTCACGGAGACTTTATGTGTCTCGACAAATGTTTTGAACCTGGAACGGTTTTGTTGTTTTGTTCCCTGGTCTGAATAAGCCTAGGGGGGTTTGTCCTATGCTCAAGGGAAAACGGTCTCGGAAGCGCGGATCCCTGGAATATGGGGGGGCGTGGTTCTAGATTGCGCCTTTGGATAAAGGGGAGAGGATCTGATACCCATGGGTCACTGTTTGTGTGAGATTTGAACTATTAATGGTCGGGCGCATTTGAGGGCATGACTGAGGATATACACATGCTGGGAGTTTTTTTCTACTTTGGCGGTTGCACGACATGTTTTTGTTTTCTGCTTATTCTTTTGGTATGAATGACGGATATGGCTTGGAATATGGGATTTTCTTTTGATGGGACTTTGAGAAACATGGGTTTCTGGAGTCAAGGAGCAAACAGGATGGAGAAGAAACTCGCCTCTTTTTTTTTCAGATAACTCACCACTATTCGTTTGGTAATTGGACAAGTCCCCCCTTTTTCTTCAGAGATTGAATCATACGATTTCTCCTTGTGATCTTCGGGTTTAAGGAAGTGCAATGGTCAACACTGTCGATATCTTGTGAAAGTCCCATCTGGCGTCATCAGTGGTCCCAGATATGGGGCGATGCTATTCAAAGACCGACCCCGCCCCGCTTTGACGGAAGAGGATAGTCCGATGGGTACCCAGGTAGGTGGGCAATAGAACGGAGATGGATGACCGAGAAATGTGTGTGTGTGTGTGTCTGTGTTCAGATGATCCATGCTTACTGCAGTCATCGAGGTCATCTGGTCATTTACAAGGGCGCGACTCTTTTTTTTCTTACTTTCTTTTCGAATTGGAAAACTTGTCTCTTCTTCCCCCTCCATTTCATGGCCTTTATCATCCATGCAAAATGTCACCACGCTCTGGAATCATTGGTAACCCGTCAACGATGGCGCAAGTGCTTGACTCAATTACGCACTTGAACTAATTCAGGACTGGGCCGCCGGACCCTCGGAATTTATCTTGGTCATGATTCATCACAAGCAAAATGTGCGATATTCCGCGATCGCGCTTAATTGCGGCGGATCGAATCGGGATGCGAAGAGTGAAGCTAATACTGCGAACCCTTGGGAAGAGCTGACAAACACAGGAGGACCCCTTATTTTGATGTTGTCCCCTTCAATTCTGTAGAGTTTACTCAAGAAGATACTCTCAATTGCTCTCCTTCTTCTCCCTTCCGATATCGCCGAGCACTTCCCGAAGCTCCCTCCCTCTCTCCATCGTGAATTTTCTCTCGGAATCTCCACAAGCCGACCCGCGCCGATTACCTACCTTTATCGGGAAGGACCCTGAAGAAGACCCAGGTCGAAATTCTCCCTCATTGCGATAAAACCTACCTCCACTTTCTAGATCGTCACTTTTGCGATAGCTTCAAGATGGCGACAATGCGAAAACCTCTCTCCGATGTCCTGCCTCCTCTGATACTCGGCACGGCTACATTCAACCACCAGTATCATCCCGATCCGGCGCATATGCCATATACCGATATCGTCGGACGTGCGCTCGCTCATAATATTCTCGGCTTCGATACTTCGCCTTACTACGGTCCCTCTGAGATTCTTCTTGGTGATGCGCTGCGAAAGTTGACACCTCCGCCGCCGCGGGAGGGATACTTTCTTATTACAAAGGCCGGTCGCATTGCTAGTGACGAGTTTGATTACTCGCCTGCTTGGATTCGGTACAGTGTTTGTCGCAGCCTGGAACGGTTGGGAACGCCGTACTTGGACCTGGTTTATACACATGATGTCGAGTTTGTTTCGCCTGAGGAGGTCCTTGGTGCGGTTATGGAGTTGCGACGGTTGAGGGATCAGGGATTGATTCGGTACGTGGGTATCAGTGGGTATCCTGTTGATACGCTTGCCTCGCTGGCCGAGATGATCTTGCGCGAGACGGGAGAGCCACTTGATGCTGTTCTATCGTATGGACATTTCTGTGTGCAGAATAGTCAGCTGGGTGAAAAGGCTCTGCTGGAGAGGTTCAAGGATGCTGGGGTGGAGTGTTTGCTGAATGCTAGCATGCTCAACATGGGATTGTTGACGACTCGTGGTGTTGACAATAGTCCCATGGCGACTTGGCATCCTGCACCTGGAGAGCTTCGTCAGTTGTGTTCCAACCTGTCTGTCATTGCGCAACAAGAGGGCGAGCATCTAGAAGAGGTGGCCATCCGATGGGCGCTGGAAAACTGGGCGCGCGTAGGATCACCCTTCGGCACAAAGCTCAACCCCAGCTCCTCAAATCGTCTCGGCGTCAGCGTCATGGGCGTCTCAAGCGTCGACGAGCTAGAAGAGACATGGAACCTATGGAGCAGCGTAGTCGGTCTCACAGACGACGACATCAGCGCTGCGCAACGAAGGGAAAAGATTGCTAGCATTGTCAAGGACAAGATGTGGCCTACTCTTGGCCAGTGGAAGGATTTCGAGTGGGAGAGTGGCGGACCCAAGTTTGTCAATGCGAGGGTTGAGATGGGGGTTGTTCCGAGGGATGGGACGGCTGAGAGGTGGAGGTTGATACCCAGCGTGTTGGATACGCCTAAGATTTAGGGAGAGGAGAAATGAAATGACTCAACTGCTGCGTTTGTTTGCTTACAACGGATGATCTTTCCTAGCCGTGTCTTGATCTTCGCCAGGAAAACTGGTGTGTTCACAGCCCTAGGGGCCAGCTGAGAAACAAGCTTAACATTTCGTTGGATAATCCAGGGTAGATCTTGAGATGTGGATCTGCATATCGTATCTCGCATTCTCAGATTCCCATAACCTGGACGCCACCTTGTAACTCCCGTGTAGATCCTCATGAGGTACCTCAGATCTTTAAGCAAGTAGCCAATGCGGGTCGTTATGTAGATGCGTCTCGTATTTCGCATTCAGGACGCGAATGCATCTCGGTGGGTTTCTAGAAGATCGTGATGGGAGATTTTGAGGTATAAGAGCCGACTTGTGGTTCTAGGTAAAGTGACGGTATGAGCTTCTAGAGCAATCAATTCTCGACCACCAATATGACTCTATTACAATCATTTACTCTTATCCTGTCTTTGACAGCTTCTTTTGCTAGGGCAAACCTGAAATGTCGTCCAGAAGGGCCTGTTCTTCCACGACCTACAGCCCTTGCTGAATCCGCCATCTTCAAAGAAGCAGCAGCCAACTTGACAGACACCCTCGACGCTGCCGTCTCCGGGTCCATAACCGCAGGCTGGCCAGTCAATAACGTCTCACTCTCACTAGCTGTGATCAGTGCCGACCAAGACGAACCCGGCGTTCCCATCTGGGAGTATCACCATCTCGCGTCTGCCAATGAGAACGGCACCAAGAATCTCGACAGGGACTCACAGTATCTCATCGGTTCTGTGTCCAAGGTCATTGCCAGCTATGTGCTCTTGAAGAGCGGCGTTGATCTTGATGCACCGGTAACCAAATACCTCCCGAAGCTGGGGGATAAGAAGTCGACTATCCAGTGGAGGGATGTGAGCTTGAGAATGTTGGCATCGCATCTCAGCGGTGCGCCCGCCAACTGTGAGTTTTACTACCATTTAAGGGCCCAATTCCCACTCACAAAACCCAGATGGCTTCTCCGAATTTTACGCCTTAAAGGAGGTGTTCCTCTCCATCGGCTTTCCACCAGTTGAGGACGATGACTACCCACCCTGTGGTGTTGTGGGACTCAACAAAGGATGTTCGCGTCAAAGTAAGAGCCTATACCATGGGTACCGGTTTAATTATTAACAAATTCCCAGATTATCTGGCCGGAATGACAACTTCATATCCTCAGACTACTCCCAATGAACGCCCGGCCTACTCAAACATGGCCTTTGTCATTCTCGGCATGGCTCTAGAGGAGTACACTGGAAAGAACTTTACCCAACTCGTAAAGGATATTGTTTCTGATCCTCTGGATCTAAACAATACCTACCCCTCCCCTGGAGATTCTGAAAAGGCCGTCATTCCTCCTGGTGAAAGCAGCTGGGGTGCAGACTACAAGGAGAATACACCGTAAGTAGCCAGTATTGTCTACAAGACAGAGGCTAACAAAAACAGGGCGGGAGGATTAGTCTCTTCTCTTTCAGATCTGTCCAAGTTCTCTTACGCTCTACTTTCTCGTACTATTAATCTCACTTCAACCGAGATTGACGCCTGGCTGAAGCCTGTCGCCTTTGCTGGCAACGAGTACACCATGACCGGTATGCCATGGGAGATTCTTCGCTCTTCGAAGCTCACACAGAACCATCCTCACACTGTTACAATTTACGGTAAAAGCGGTGGCGCCCAGAACTACAGAAGCCAACTTGACTTTGTCGACGAATATGGCTTTGCTGTGGTTCTTCTCACGGCGGGGCCAATGAAGGCTGCGCCGATTTTGAGAGATGCTGTGCTTTCCACGTTTGTGGCTGCTGCAGATGAGGTATCGAGAGAGCAAGCTAAGAAATACGAAAAGAAGTTTACAAACAAGGGAGGCAAGTCTCGAATCCTGATCGAGGCGTCCCTCAAGCAGGACAAGGACTCGATGGTTCTGGCTTCACTACGCCGTAACAACACGGACATTGTAGCTGGACTTGCAAAGCTCTGGAGCTTTGCTCTCGGGGATTTTCTCCCTACAGTTGGTCCAACCATCCGCGTTTTTCCAAGCGAACTCCACGAGAAGACGACACTCGATGGCAAACCTGTGACCAAGGAGATCTGGCATCTCTGGCCCGATATCGGCTCAGACTTCAAGACGGATCTGCCAGGCCAGATGATTCAGGGTATGGAGTGTGTAGATTGGACGATTCAGGATTGGGTGCATTATGGAAGAGAGCCGTTAGATCGGGTGTTGGTTTATGTGGGAGACAATGGTGGCGTTGAGGGATTTGAGGTGCCATTTTTGCGAACGGGGGTATTGTATTCTTCATAGATAAACTACAGACTTCAATTAATGGGTCTTTAAGTCAATCTACCAACTACTCTGCCATGGTGCATTCTGCAGCCAGACCCGTCCCGTCCCCTCGCCTCAGCTCCTGACATAACCACCACAACTCCCCACGTAACGCTCATTGCAACGCGACCGGTGTGTTTGCTGACATGGATCTTGTTTCTTAACTTCCCTTTTCAGAACTAGCCTGTCTGTCTCATGAGCATAACCATGCTCCCTAACCGATCATTTCACGCCATCGAAAGTAGGCAGCTTCCAGCGCGATTCATCCTGTCACAGTTAGATCTCTGCTTATATCATAGACTTGCATAGAACCTTACAAAGTAACCCTGCTCCCGCAGAAGCTGCTCCTCATCCTCATCGGTAAACCCGTTATCCTTAGCCCATCTCTTCAGCATCTCGCTGTTAAAGTCCGGAGGCGCCATACCCTGCAACCTCCACCACTCACGCGGAGTCTCATAAACGTTAGACTCCCACGTGAGACCCTTGGGCTTCAGAACAGGCCGAACGACATCATCAAGCGCCTTCATGAGCGACTCTCCTTCGAATCCGGTTCGGATGTTGGCCGCGGCGTGGTAGATGGAGATGGTAACAGAGTCGTGAGCAGGTTCGCCGCCGGTCCAGAATTCATCGGGGTCGAAAGAGATGAATTGGACGTGGGCGAAGAAGGCGGGTAGGCCGAAGGTTGTGTAGATGTTTGACATTCCTTTGGCGAGCTTTTCCTTGTCCGAGTGGGTGAAGGCACCCTTGGTATGCTGGAAAACCCACTTAGGCATGGTTGGAGATGAAGTAGATGTTGGTGTTTCTGTTGAGTGATTGGAGACTGTTTGAGATTGTGTTAGTGAAAGGTCAGTTTCTAAACGACGCTGGCTTCACCCATATATATACTTGTATTGAGCACCCATACAACATACGTAATATCATGCCTCAGGACTCCAGAGTCTAGGCCGAGGCCCATCTCCTCTTTGGATGAGATCTACGCTCGGATTTGAATGCCGAATATGGTTTTCCATGGGACACTTTAGGGCACGGCGTTGTCACAGTGTCCGTTGTCACTGGGTCAGTATCATGACTAAACAGAGCATCGTGGATAGGCGGATGATATTGATATCATACCAAAGAGGATTGGCACCGGGCCAAGGACCAGGAAACCTTGATACTACTCCATATAGTTATTAAGACAACATTTAACCACCTAGGCTCAGTGGTTCCAAGTGAGACTCTCGTGGGATTGTGATCTACTATTATCAATAATGCCTCTTATATGAAAGTGTTGAATGCATATGGCTCTCTACACTTATCATATCTTCATGACCGCCCTCAGCTTTTATTCTCCACGGTCACCTTCGGTATGAACTGTGAAGTACGGGGATCTTTCGAACACGATGTCGCCAGAACACCCAAAACGGCAATTTTGACCGTCCTGTAGAAGTCCATTTCATTGATTCTATTGGTCAATCAAGGACAATCCCGTTCCATTACTTCCCCGCCTCAGTAGATCCCGTCGGCCAACTTTGTTCAACGCTATGACAGTCATCAAAACTCCGACGGCGTTTATCTGTTCAACCTCACCTCGCAGATGGCAGCTCCTTTCAGCCACAAGATTTCAAAACGGATTCTCTATTACTGCTCTTATGTTATAACTCCGAGTCCGAAAAGACGGTGTCTGGTCTCTCGTTTGACGGCATGTCAGTTATCCACCACGAAGATGTCATCCATTTACCGCACCTGTAATAGTGGCATAAGATCAAGAACTCATTTTAGAGTGGAAATATTGTTCAAAATTGGCAGTTGGAGCCTCTCATCCCGGGAAAGCCGTATTTGCAGAGGGAGTTGAAAGAGGCTTAGGCGTTCCAAGGAGTACGCTGGGGATTCTACTGAAGTGCCATCAGGTTAAGAAGCTTAATTCAGATATCAAACAGGACAATGAATTCAAATCTAAATAGCTCATATTAATGTCTAATATTTTGACGTACAGTGTTTAGGGAGTCCTTTACACAACTGCCTACTACTCTTCACAGCCAGGTCAAACAGTAGTTAGGTAGCACTAAGGCCTCAGATCATTGGCAATGAAACAGTACTTGACATTTCATTCGGCTTTCTTATTTAAAAGTCCGAGAGGGGTATAAGGGTGTCGCATTTAACAGACCGGCATCGATTCGGATTCATGATCCCCCTTGTTGCTCCTCCATCTGTGGCACCACCAACGTCGCCTCTCACGACGTGTGCCCTCGAGTATCCGAGAATGAACTTTTAATCAAGATCAATGGCAGGGTACTAGAAAAGCGAGAAAGGGAGAAGATTTTTGGATTAGTAGAGTTAGTTACCCAGTTCTTGGTTCTGGTCAGGGCCAAGGCTATGATGGTGTAGAGCTTGGATGCCTCCATCTCGTCCTTCACACCCTCTTTCCTAGCTTCGTCAGTTGAAGGGTGAGATTCTCTACCCCGCCTTTGTTTTGGATGTCTGGAAGATCAGCCCAGTAGCCCACATGCTAATGCCCGAATGACTCCGCTTCAGTTATCCGTATTGACACATCTACAACCTCGGGTTATCATACGGCGAGTGAGGTGTTCATACTCCTCGTCTGGTTCTACCGAGGTTCTCGGTTTTGTAATCACTGTTTATTATGCCAACTATATGTATATTCCGCATTCCATGCCTCTATGTCATCCTGTATATGATCATGGTCACAGCTTATTGTTAGATTTGAGTGTTAACTACCCTTTTGACAATTAAGCACACCGGATTTCCTGCAGGACTTGACGAATTTTTTTCAATATGGTAACTCACAACCGCTATTGAGCACTCTCTGAAAGCTAATAGGGACTAGACCCAATACAAAACCATCAGCGTTTTGCCCACGAGCCCAGGTGTCGTGAGGATCACCATCCACAATGGCGACTCCAACCTGTGGGACTGGAACCTCATGGAGGAAATGGCCAATGCACTTGAATCTTTAGGTGATGATGTCAAAGTCGTCATCTTCTCGAGCAACAATCCGTACTTCTTCATTGCTCATTATGACTTGAGACAGTCAGGCCCTGGTACGAAATTTCTGGACAGCTACATTTGTGACATCGCTAACGTGAACCAAAACAGATGGTCCATCTATCGACGAGCAGGTGTCAGTTACCTTCCATAAAATCCTCTTCAAGATCCTCAAATCCCCCATCATCTTCATCGCCGAGGTTGACGGCATCGCCCGCGGGATGGGCAGCGAGTTTGCTCTACACTGCGATATGCGCTTTGCCGGTAGAAGCAAGACTCGCCTTGCGCACCCAGAGTGCAGAATTGGGATTATTCCCGGGGCTGGAGGCGTTCAGCATCTTGTTGAACAAATCGGTCGTGCCCGAGCCTTTGAATACATCCTCACCGGCTATGAAGTTGATGCTGATACGGCAGAGAGGATTGGCTGGATAAACCGGGCCTTTGACTCTGGATATTTGTCTGAGAAGGTTGATGAAATCGCCAAGAGGATTGCCCTGTTCCCGAAATCTGCATTGTCGGCTTCGAAGGACAGCATCAATGCAGCTTCCTGCCCCAAGGAGGCTGATACTCTCCGAGACAGTGTGACCTTTTTCAACCTGATCAAGGGAGAAGAACACCAAAATTTGGTTAAGAAGATGTATGAGGTCACAAAAGGGTTGGACTACAAGAATGGCCCTGTTGATGATGAGACGGTTATCAAGGCGCTTTACGGGGAATAGGGGGCAATGTCGACCGCCCTGTAGGAATCGCTTCACGCAGTAACGTTGCAAAATATGGCTCGCTGGGCATGGCAAAATGAATCTCAAGAAACCCAGATTATTACAGCATTTGTCACATACTCACTTCAGGAGCAGCTGGCCACCTAATCCGATCCGTGAGAGCACAGCCATGACAGGCCGGAGGCGCAAGGAGCGTCTCAAGCACATTGTAGATACTAAGAGCATGTGACTATTCGATATTGAACCGCATACTCTAATCCACTCTTATTCCCAACATGCAGCTGGATCCATGGCACTCTTGACTGTGTAAGTGGGGGAACTTGATGTGTCGTGACATCCTTCCACAAGGCTCCTCAAATTGATTTCCGCTTTCATGACAATCCTTGGCTACGTAGTCATGAGAGCAGCCCCTAACTCAGTTGATAGATAATCGATTATCCTTCAAATTGCGACGGAGTTTCGGTTGCATGTGGGTGAAATTTGTCGTAGTGTCAAAACTCCGTCGGACTTTATCAAGGATGAGGAGGCTATCCAGAGGGTTGTTGTGTGATCACTAATCTTGACCCCTCCTCCTCTCGGATGAATCTGATAAACCGGATCAGGTAAGTCTTGGCGTTATGGGTAGCGAGCATCGGATCTGCCGAGGTGTTGAAGGCCTCGAGCTATGTGTACTTGGCCCACGACATCATACGAATCACTACGAGCAGACTCAAGATGCTCACGACGTGATTCACTACGTAACCACACGTCAAGATGTCAACCCAGAGCGTATTGCGATCTGGGGCAGTAGTTTCTCTGGGGGCATGGCCTTGATTGTCGGAGCAATCGATCCACGCCTCAAAGTGGTGGTCGCCCAAGTGCCTTTCATCTCAGGCAGATCAACAAGAGAGGCTTTGCCAAAATCTGTCCTCACTCAGATCTACAATGACCGTGGTGAGACATCGACTTTGGACCCGACTTACATGCGGATCTTTCCCGACAGCTTGGAAGAAGCCCAGAATCCTGCCAACGGAACCGTCCTAGGGACAGAAGAATGCTGGCGCCATCTTCAAGTTGTCAAGGAAATGGGCCACGAAAAGGAGAACAAGGTCACCGTGCAGAGTTTGTTCTACGCGATCCGAGCTGAGCCCAGTGCCTTTGTTAGTCAAATCTCTCCAAAGCCGCTGTTCATGACTGTGTGTCTACAAGACTCGGTCATTGATCCCAAGGTTCAACTCGAGGTTTTTTCCAAAGCTGGCGAGCCGAAGGAGCTGCTTGAATTGTATTGCGGTCACTTTAATGCTTATCGGGACGGATTCTTCGAACAGAATATTGCCGCGCAAGTTGCTTTCTTGAGCAAATATTTGTAGAATGGATAGAACCCAAGTTACGTGGAGCTGGGTTTCTCACGGATTCAGAATAAATATGTAGAGCAGCGAAGAGCTCTTGACAGAATAAATATCGACATTCAAGGCCATCCTCTCTTAAAGTGGTATTTTCGTATTCATAGATGCGAAAATGACAAGACCAGCATCTGTGATCGGAGTTCATGATCACGGCCTCTCGGCCCCACTTTCCACGTGAAGTCGTGTTCGCGTCCAACTCTTGACATCTCCATCATCAGCAAACACCACCTCAAAACCTCAACAAGGCGTTATGGCGGGAGGACGAAAAGCGAAACCCACGCCGCCAAAGGCCCCGACGACGACCCTAGTTCTCGACAACGGCGCCGACACCATCAAAGCCGGTCTCGTACGCGACGGAAAGATTGACGAGCCCCGCATCATTCCCAACTACATCGCCCGCGACCGCGCGAGAAAGGTCTACGTCGCCTCCGAGATTGAAAAGTGTCGGGATTTCGGGGAGATTCAGTTTCGGAGACCGGTTGAGAAGGGGTTTATTGTGAATTGGGAGGCGCAGAAGGAGATTTGGGATCGGGAGCTGTTCGAGAATGCGACGACAAAGATTGATCCCGCCGAGACGAGGCTGATACTTGCTGAGCCACCGAATGGATTGCCAATCCTACAGACGAATTGTGATCAGATTGTTTTCGAGGAGTATGGGTTCACAAGTTATTACCGTGGAATAGGTATGCCCACCTCTCCTGGTGCTTGACCTTGGCTGACCATCCAGGCCCGTCGTTCAATGCCTACCACGATATCCAGAGCATCTTCCGCACGCCCCAAGAGAACCCGACTGTCGCAAACACTCCCACCGAAGCCGTCATGGTCATCGATTCCGGATATTCGCATACAACCGTCACACCAATCCTCCAAGGCCGACCCTTGCAGTCAGCCATCAAGAGACTAGACGTCGGTGGAAAGGTCCTCACCAATTACCTGACCCGCCTGATCTCGCTCCGACATTTCGATATGCGAAACGACACCTACATCGTTAACGAGATGAAGGAGCTCTCCTGCTATGTTTCGGCAGACTTTAAGGCAGATCTAGAAAAGTCATGGAAGGGTACTCGAGGCGATCGAAGGCCGGATTACCTCACTGGAGGTGGTCTTGCCAAGGATTACATTCTGCCCGACTTCCATACTCGATCTAAGGGTATCCTCTGCGACTACGAACCCTCACGACACTCAAAAGCACGGAAGGCTGCAGCCCAATCAGAGGAGGACGCATTAACGCTTCGCAACGAGAGATTCACCGTTCCCGAACTCCTGTTCAGTCCATCTGATGCCGGGATTAGGCAGCCCGGCGTAGCGGATCTGGTTCAGGAGTCATTGAACGAACTTCCCATTGGACTTTGGCCGAGTCTTCTCGCCAATATTATCGTCGTGGGAGGGAACACGCACCTGGACGGCTTCATCCAGCGGCTGCAGAAGGAGGTTGTTCAGCTGGTACCCGACGATTGCATAGTGCGTGTCGCGAGACCTGCTGATCCCATCACGAATACTTGGTATGGCGGTGCAAACTTAGCAAATCACCCTCACATCAACAAGTTGGCTGTGACCAAGAAGGAGTACGAAGAGCACGGCGCTGCGTGGGTTGCGCGCAAGTTTGCGACAGGTCTGGGAACCTGATCTGCAACCACCTTGATCCACCAGATCTAGGAGTAAAGGGCTCGCCGACACCTGGCCAACCACAAGAGGACAAGCCGAGATTGCATCATGTCCAGAAGCACTTCGTGTCCTCTAGATGTCCCCAACAACCTTCCAACAGACGCCGTCGCCGTCATCCGTCGGCCTTACTTGGGCCTCGCCGGCATCGGTCAAACCAGCTTAGGCAAGGGCGAAGGCGTCGGGAGATCCGCGAATGCAAGCCTGCCGTGAGGTAATCTCGATTCACCTCTGCATGCTGAAGTCATAACGACGCCCCTTGCGTATTCGGGCACACCGGTGGAGGACGGCTTCGTGGGAGCACCCCTTGGAGTCTACACTCCCTTTTTGAAGCCGGGGTCTCCCTATCCAGGACTGTTAGCAAGCCGTTGAATCTTGCGATGCCGTGAAGAAGGCTTCCTCGACCGTTGTGATTAGTGTTGCAACCATGAGAGCATTGCGATAGTCAGTCAACATGAAGAAGCATGGTGCCATGGAGACATCTTTGGCAGCCAATGGAATTAAATAATTACAAACTATTTGGTATCTTCCTGTTTAACCATCATAAAACTTTGGTATCTCGTCTCCGTGATCCTACTTCTGAACCCGGATAATAATCTTGCCTCCACCCAACCCCTTCTTCAGTTGCTCGAATGCCTTGTCCACCTCCTCAAAGTCAAAGACTGAATCGACAACTGTGCGAACCTTGCCCTCGACAAACCAATCTCTGACTTGCTCGATATCTTCTCGTTTATTGCTAGTCATGTAGCTGACGAAATGGTTCTTTCCACCACCGAGGAATGTCGGTAGCATCCTCGTCTTCATGATGCTCATGATGCTACCTGCTGAGACGTGACCACCAACAAAGAGAAACTTGCTACCGTCGAAGAGGAAATTGTCGGAAAAGGCGTAAAGATTGGATGGTGAATCGCCAACGTTGTCAACACAGTGTCTAAACACCTGCCCACGCTTCTTGAGCTCGGCCAGAACGTCGCTCGTCTTGTAATCGATGATGTCGTCGGCGCCGAGACTCTTGCACAGCTCGGCCTTTGCGGTTGAACAAGTTACCGTAACCTCGCAGCCGAGAGCCTTTGCGATTTGAATGCCGAAGAGGCCGACACCGCCGGAGCCGCCGTTGATGAATACCTTGTCTCCGGCCTTGACGTACGGCGCGATCGTTTGGTACGCCGTTACCGCCGCTGTCGGAGCTCCCGCCGCCTGCTCCGTGTCAAAGTCGGCCGGGAGAGTGGCATACCCATCGCGATTCACGACGACATACTCAGCGAGAGAACCACCGGGCTTTGTCGGGTCAACCCTAGCCATGACGAGATCGCCGACTTTGGCCTCGGTGACGCCTTGAGCTACCTCGACGACGCGGCCGGCGAGGTCCATGCCGGGGATCTTGGGGAAAGAGGTTATGGCTCTCGAGGCGACGCCGAGCTCGCACATCTTGTAGTCGGCTGGATTGAGACCAGCGTGAGAGACTTGGACGAGAATCTGGCCATCTTGGAGGTTTGAAGGGCGGGGGATGTCGTCGCGTAGGTTGAGGATTTGGGGGAATGTGCCTGGGGAGGCAGCTTGCCAAGCGCGCATTGAAGCCATCTTGTTCAGTGATGAATTGTAGAGAATGGATCTATTAGAGAGTAGTTCCCTTTAAATACAGACTTGGCCACCAAATGAATCACGTCAGGAGCCGGCTCCTATTCATGTGGCCTCCACGCGGTGGCGGTAGATAAAAAAGGTCCGCAACCACCAACTCCGCAAGGGGTAAACATGTCCGCATCTTTTTTGGCAGCGGGCTCTCGGTTAGCCCGGCCGGAGACAGACTTCGGGGGAATAGAAGAGTAGACGATGCAATTGACGCCTTGGATTGTTCGATTAAAGAGTGATTGAAGAGGGGTTGTTTGTAGTGTCAATGTCATCAACAACTCTTATTTCAACGTCAATGACGTCTTGGAAATAATGTAAGACGCGTATTTTCATAGAGTCTGACAATGAAAAAAAGTGACGGAGGAACAAGTGGAGATGCCGAGGTTCGTTTATTTCTAAAAATTGTCATTGCGCAAACGAAAAAGTCTATCTTGAAGAGAAAAGGAGATATGTACTAATCTAGTCAAGTAGGTATGGGTCCAAGGAAACTTCTAGTCATGTCCTTTAGCTGCCATCTCTGCGATATCTCTAGCAGCCAAATAACGACCTCCATACTGTCGCGCAATCTCACCAAGCTTTTCGGCTTTTTCCTTCATAGTTTCGTCGGAGAGAGCGTGGAGGAAGGCTTTGCCTAGGGGTTCGGCTTTCCAGGCTGGGGCTGTCTCTTTGGTTGGCCAGATTCCTACGCCTCGATATTCGGCTGTCGCCGCGTAGTTGTATGTGTCGAACCACAAGGGGAGGATGACTTGGGGGACTCCGTAACTGAGGGGTGTTAGTAGAGAAGGATGTTGATTGCTGATGATACTTACAGGATGGCTTCGTTGTAGCAATTGGCTCCGCCGTGGTGGACGGCCAATTTGACGTTACCCGTCGCAAGCAATGACGGTGGATCAGCCTTGATCCAAGACTCGATACGAAGACGTCGATTGTCAATATATTCCTTCACAGGCTGCAGGAATGAATCGTCATATTCAGCATCCTTGTTCATCTTCCACAGAATCTGCACATCCGTCTTTTCGAGAACAGGCACAAAAGCCTGCACCATTTCCCGCGCCTGAGTCTCATCGAATCGGACACCGCTGCCGAGATTGACGAGTATCGTCGGCGCCTTGGAAAGCCACTCGGCCATCTCCGCATCTTGCTTCTCGAGGGGTGCAGTCTCGAGGACCATTGGACCGCAGTACTTGGCGTTTTCAGGGACTGCGTGCATCGGGAGGCTTGCCTCGGGGATCGTGGCTGACAGGAAAGGAACGTCTGGTCTGTCCCAAGCTAGAGAGTCGATTGGGTTCTTGATGCCTTTTTCTTTTAGGTGGGGGACCATGCTTCTTGCTTTGGGACGCGACATTATCGCGTAGAGGGTGCGGATTCTGAGGTAGATGTTTGCGGGGATGAGATGCCAGGGGATGGGATATGGGTAACCAGATCCCATCGAGGGAATCTTCCAAAACATGGCTCCCCTTGGTTCTTTGTGCGCGAGCGCATCGATGATTGAGTTGGGCTGTATGACCACGTGCTTGTAGTTGAGGTCCTGAGTCGCTTCGATTCCCGGCTTGAAGAGACGGTCGAGGACGACGAGTGCCGGGTCAACCTCCTTGATCACGTCAAAGGTGGTTTTGTATAGTTTCCAGTGTTCTTCGACGGTCCAGGGGGCAACAACGGTCTGTACATCCTTGACGAACCGTTCTATGCCCTTGAGTCCAGGTACATTAATGATCCCAGAGACGGCTTCAAAGTAACGAGTATACGTTTCCATGATACCAGGACCAGGAAGCTCGTGCCAAATAACAGGCTTCGAGTTGGGATGCTCCGCCGAAACACGATCAACCTTTGGTTTGAGATCGGGAAACGAGGCATAGTGGACTTGCAGGTCTGGGTACTTTTCCAACAAGGCGTGGCTTGTGGCTAAGTGGACGTTGGAGAAGCCATTGTGGGCGGTAGTCACAAAGAGGACGACGTTTTTGCGGCCAAAGTTTAGAGGAGACAACGGCGGTGTTGAGGGACGGATTGAGGGCCAGAGGCTGAAGATGGCGATGAGTATCGCGCCTATGAAGAGGCCTCTTCTCAACATTGTGGAATTGATCGACAAGTTTAAGAATTAAAGAAACTGAGACATTTTGCTGTCAAAGGATCTGCGTGCATTTTTACATCTAGACGTCGCGAACCCGATTACGTCCCCTGGAGCCATATCTGGCTATATTCCCCGCTGTCTGCTGCGGTGAGCCACTATCGTCAAGCGTATTCCCTGCAAAAGAGGTTGAATGAGGTTTAAACCAGTAAGCAGAGGGGTTCTTGGCATAAGCCTTCCAGGGTTAATTGAGTTAATTGATAGGGTAGTTTAGATATCAGAGTGAGTCGATTTATTTCGCTAAGTCTTTTTTGGACGGGTTGTAGGGTAGAGGACGATAATGAGGGATTGGAGGATTATTTATTGTTGTTGGAGGTGCTGCCACGTTGTAGATTGCTGACTACACTTTGGTTGAGGTTAACCACCAAAAACATGATGGAGGGGATAAAGTGAGGGCATTCCCAGTGAATGCGCCCGCTTGTTTAACCTTAATTGACGACGAGCGCAGCGAGGACGGCTCTCTGCAGAAGGCCCTTGGCAGAGCTGCCGGAGGCAAACATTCTATTAGTCTAAAATCATGCGATGAGAATTGATCAATAGGGAATGAAGGATTTGTAAATGTAGAGAGATATGTGATGAGGTTACGTTTGTCGGTGGAAGTCTAGGGTGTCTTGCATATCACGACATTCCGTCTCAAACAAGATCCGATCCGATCCACCAAGTGAGACATTCATTTCGGATGTAGATCTTTTTAGGGCTTTGGCGTAGAAAACAAGTCAACTTTTCATGTAAATTAATCACAAGATTCATAGTATTCACTGTATCAGAATTTCAGTAGCTCGTAGTCTACATTTTTTACGTTTTCGTTGATCTCGTGGGATCCTCCTCTTTTAGTGTAGGGTATGGATCTACATCACGATGGAACGATTGACTTCAACAACGCTCACAACCCCGCTGATTGACGGGCTTAACAGCGGAAAGAGAACGGAAAAACAACGGTCACGATGCAGCGGAAAGCAAAAGCAAGGAGGATGATGAACCGCGATGGCTCGTATGTCAGCCACGCTGTCATTTGTTGGCGGTAGCGAGTTGAGGACGATCGATTGACGATCTTGGCGGCTTGGCAAGACCATGGTGAGAGTGAGAGCAGAGCATGACGGTGAAGGTGGCTTGATGCGGCGTCTAGGAATGTTGTCTTGGCATGGCCCTGGATTCAACGTTGCCATAGATGTTGAGCAAGTGACTGATTGACTGCGGGGAAAAAAACAGATGGTGGCTGGCGACGATCAATGTTGGTCTGTGGTTGTCTCAGACAAAAAAAAAACATGCGTGATTGTCTCAGACCATGACTCTTCACGAGAGAGGGGGGAATGCCGACGATGGCCTCGACCACGAAGAACAAAGGGAGAGACATACGAATCTGGGAAAGGAGAGAAGTCAGATTAATTGAGCTGATGAATACAGCCCCACCAGTTTTCGGAGGAACTGTTCGGCAATGGCAAGGTGAGCGAGTGAGGATGACCGGAGCCAAGAAGTAAACAGGAGACCACAGCTGACCTCGTGACTGGACACTTACGAGGTTGACTGGCACTGGAATGGGGGATGCTTTCAAAAAAACCAAGGCTCGGAAATAGAGGCATCCAGGTGTTCGCTGACTCCGGCCGGACAGTTACCAAGTTTGGATAGGAACCCGAGACGAAAGGGCTGGTTTTTCGGGCATCTCGGCCAGTATTGAAAAGACGAGATTACTGTATTCTTAGTCAAAGGCCATTTGTTCGGGTCTCGGCCGAGCAAGAGAAGAGTCTGTACCGTCACGAGCGCACCTTTTGGCGTAATGAATTGGCAATGGGGACGGGGGAAAGGTGGGTCCTTCGGCCGGACTCTTTCTGAAGCCATCGTGCGTGTGCGTGTCAGAGGATTTCAAAGAAAACTTGCATGGGCGCCACGAGGGGAAGGGTTAGACCCAATTACAGTAAAGACCTTGCAGGGGGAGAGGGGGTAAGGGGCCCCGGGATTGGGCGGGCAACTTTGTTCTTCTACTCTATCTCCGTATTCTTCTTCTTTTTTACTCCAGACCTCGTGACCCTGGGGCGTCTGACTGACTGGATGGTACCCGATGTTTAGGTGAGTGGTGGCGAGACAAGCGAGAGAGACAAGAGGAGCAGCAGCGCTTGCGCAAAAGTCAAATGTGCAACGTTAAAGGTAAAACAGCCTGTCGGGTACCCGCCCGTTCAATTGTATTGTTGGTCTAGAGCACATTTGTAAATTATTTTTGGGTCAAAGTCGTAAACGAAGGGAGGTGTAGTCGTGCTACAGTAACTATCACTAATTCACATCCATCTCAGGGCCCCTCCCGTCGCTTACTCGCTTCATCTCTCCGATGTCTCCCTCACATGAAAGGACTTTGTAAACGGAAGTTCATCCATCCATGTAAATGCACACACACACACACTCACACGAAAGCGCAGATTGGGTACCTATGGATGGAGAGAGGTACAGTACTGTAATCCCAAAAATCCATGCCGGCACCCATTCGCGGCTGCTGCAGCCTCTGATCGACCAGCTTGGACCACAAAGTGGTGCCGTCGCTTGAGACCTCGTTGGCCCTTGACGTTTCGGCCCGGACTTGTGCATGACAGGGCCACGATTTCACAGTTCCCGTGACGATGGTGGCTTGTCGGGCTTCATTCTCAGATGTATGTAGGTAAAAAAAAAAAAAAATTGACAGTTAGCTTCGGAGCAAAGCTGTTGGCACAGCTGTCAGCTCATCCGAAATGTCCCCTTCTCGATCTGGGAAAAGAAGGCCCCTTCTCGGCCAGACTCTTCTCCCCGCGGCGAACCGGATGGGTTTGAAATCCGGAGAGTCTGGGGTTAGAAGCATGCTGCTGTGCCGTGATCTCGGTGGCCGACTCGGAGTCATTTTCCCCAGGGGGCCCAGCTCTCTGGGGATGGGCAAAAAAAGTTGGTGTAGAGAAGGCGATAGAGATGCAAGAAAGAGGAGAGAGGTCCGATTCTTTCCCCAAGGTGTACCTACCTATGGGACCGGGGGAGATCTCCAGAATGCCTCAAGACTAGTGCCAAGCGGTGGCCAGCTCGGTCAATTACAACCATGCCATGCCATGCAGCCCGGGCCCCCAGGCAAGGTAGCGCGTCGAGTACGACCGAAAATTCGCCCATTGGGGACCCTGGACTTCCAAGGCCCTTCCCCGCGCAGTGTGCAGCAGACGCAGACGCCAGCAGCAGGTTATAGGTGTGGTGGTGTGTGGGTGAAAGAAAGCCCCTGGATGTCGGGCTTTGGCGGGTGACTGGCTGGATGGCCGCTGGCGACAGGAAAAAAAAAGGGACCCGGGGGAAAAAGGTGGGTTGCTTACATGGAAAAAGGTCGGTCGTCGAGTTACAGACTTGTCGTCGCATCCAATCCTTGGAAAGGATCGTCGAATCCAACGGGAAGACGGGGTTGTGTGGGATGAGATGGAGGGGTGAAGCTTTGGCGATTTCTTTTTCAAGCTTCATTCTACGACCTTCAAGATCTGACTTGATGTTGATTTACACCCGACAAGACTCGAACAGAAAAAAAGTGAACACTTTACCGCCCCCCCGGTTCCAGCTCGTGCGTGCCCTTGGCGACCCGTCCGTCCTCTTTTCCCGCCCGCCGCCGTCTCCCGGGGCTCTAGAACTCGCCATGGAAGCCCGTCTGCCCAGGTCCAGAGGTCCCGTGGGTAATAACGGCCGGCAGGTACTCGGCGCTTCTCTGGGCCATCTGGGCCGGTACAAACGGTTGTGGGCCAACCGTCCCTCCACTCTCATCGGCCTTACCTCGTAGCTCCCCTTGCGCCGCCGGGGGTCCGCACATCCCCACGCGATTCCCCAGACGCTGGGCGCGTGGAACAGCACATTTTTTCTGGTCTCTTTTTTACTGTAGAAGACGGGCTGAGACCGAGGCCGAGACACCACATGAGAGAGAGGGTGAGCGAGATGCGATCTCGTTGTCGAGGTGAGCATGTGGCCAATCACGACCGGCGGCCTCCGGTGAAGAATATTGGCGGGCACTGATGAACACTGCTCGACACTGTAGAACACACTGCTAAAGCACATAGACTTTATCCAATCATGACCGCCGATCACCTTAATTCTGCAGTTTGTTGCTGCTCGCTCCGTGCCTAATCCGTCTAAACGGTTTCTCTCTCTGAATCACTAACACGCCTTTTTTTTTCTGATCTCACACACCCGCGTATTGACGATGCGGCGGCGGGCTTGCAAACACACAAAACACACACACCCCCCCGGGGGGCGTCTCCGTGTCCGGGCATCCCCGTGCTCCATCATGCTTTCCAACAAAGCTCTCCCTCCCCGTAACAGTAACACGCAAGCTCAAGCTTCTGCTGAGGGGCGTGCATGCAGTAAAACAGTGAATGTTCTGATCCTTTACACACACCTTTTTTTCCCCCATGCTGCCCCATATCTGTACTCCCCCATGGGCCGCCGCGCCCACTCCTCCGAGGCATCGCGCATCCGAACATGGCTCGTGGACACCGTCCGAGATGATGGCCATACCTACCACCACACGCAAGGCCGGAGTTGGCAGTTTTCCCATCTTTGGCGTCTCGTTAACCTTGTGAGCTTGGCGTTAGTTGGCAGGAGTCACCGGGAGCTTTGGCCATTCATTCCGCCGAACGGGTACCGTAGCGCCCTTCAGCTGGCCGGGCTGGGCTGGGCTGCATGCAGATTGGATTGCTGTGCTCTGCTGCTGTGCTGATGCATGTTGAGAGGCAGGCAGGTGCAAGGGCGGAATAGGTAACATGCACCTTCCTTCCTTCCTTCCTTCACTTCCTTCCTGCTCGAGATTAAAAGACGCCCATCGCCCCTTCTCGTGGAACAGTTTCGCTTTGGTTCATCATCACTGTCTCACACTCTCACCTCTCACCTACAATCCCCCTCCCCCCTCTTGAAGCATATTCCCCTCCTGTTTCTTTTACACCTGGGGTTTCTTCTCTTTTTTCTTCTTCTCTGATTCATCAATACAAAACAACAAGGTCTCTGATCCACATACCAACCGAGAGCCAAAACATATACTGTGCTCAACCAACGCTGCCGCTGAAAGTTCGCTTCTGCAACCACAGAGCAGCAACAACATCTTCACCATGGGTGTCGACGAAACCCAGCGCGATGAGGGCGCTCGCAACAACTCGGTTGCCCTCCAGACCGCCGACAACATCGATCAGATCGAGGCTCCCGTCACCTGGAAGGCCTACCTCATGTGCGCCTTTGCCTCCTTCGGTGGCATCTTCTTCGGTTACGACTCTGGGTACATCAACGGTGTCAATGGCTCCAAGTACTTCATCCACGAGGTCGAGGGCCTTGGCCACGACGCACTCCGTGAAAGCCACCAGTCTCTGATCGTCTCTATTCTCTCCTGCGGTACCTTCTTCGGTGCTATCATCGCCGGTGACGTTGCCGACCGCATCGGCCGCAAGTGGACTGTCATTACTGGTTGCATCATCTACTGCGTCGGTGTTATTATTCAGATGATTACTGGTCATGGTGATCCTCTTGCTTGCATCGTCGCTGGTCGTCTCATCGCCGGTATCGGAGTCGGTTTCGAGTCTGCCATTGTCATCCTGTACATGTCTGAGATTGTAAGTTTCTACCATGATGCCTTCACTGCTTGACACTTTACTGACACTTCTCTACTAGTGCCCCCGCAAGGTCCGTGGTGCTCTCGTCGCTGGTTACCAATTCTGCATCACTATCGGTCTTCTACTGGCTGCCTGCATCGTCTACGGAACGGAGGATTTCTACAACCCCAACTCCTACCGCATTCCCATCGCTATCCAGTTCCCCTGGGCTGTCATCCTCGGTGGTGGTCTCCTCTTCCTCCCCGACTCTCCCCGATACTTCGTCAAGCGAGGCCGCATCGAAGACGCCATTGACGCTCTCGCCCGTGTTCGTGGTCAGCCCAAGGATTCCAAGTATGTCCAGACCGAGCTGGCTGAGATTATCGCCAACGAGGAGTACGAGCGCCAAATCATTCCCTCCTCCTCTTGGATCGGTAGCTGGGCCAGCTGCTTCAGGGGCAGCCTCTGGGATGGCAAGTCTAACCTTCGCCGAACTATCCTCGGTACCTCTCTTCAGATGATGCAGCAATGGTATGTGTCCACCTTTCATTTCCCTTGGAATCCTTGACTAACGATATTTCCAGGACTGGTGTCAACTTCATCTTCTACTACTCCACCCCCTTCCTCCAGTCCACTGGTGCCATCGACAACAGTTTCCTCATCTCGCTCATCTTCACCCTGGTCAACGTCTTCTCGACCCCCCTGTCCTTCTGGACCGTCGAGCGCTTCGGTCGCCGCAGCATTCTCATCATCGGTGCCTTTGGTATGCTTGTCTGCCAGTTCCTCGTTGCCATCATTGGTGTCACTATCGGTTTCAACCACACCCACCCCACTCCCACCGAGGATGACGCCGACAAGGTCACTGCCGACAACATCAGCGCTGTCAACGCCCAGATCGCCTTCATTGCCATCTTCATCTTCTTCTTCGCCTCTACCTGGGGTCCCGGTGCCTGGATCGTCATTGGCGAGATCTTCCCTCTCCCCATCCGATCTCGTGGTGTTGGTCTCTCTACTGCTTCCAACTGGCTGTGGAACACCATCATCGCTGTCATCACCCCCTACATGGTCGGCGAGAAGCGTGGCAACCTCAAGTCTTCCGTCTTCTTCATCTGGGGAGGTCTTTGCACATGCGCCTTTGTCTACTCTTACTTCCTGGTCCCCGAGACCAAGGGACTCTCTCTGGAGCAGGTCGACAAGATGATGGAGGAGACCACCCCCCGCAACTCTGCTAAGTGGAAGCCCCATACCACCTTTGCCGAGACCATGGGCGCTGGTGAGGTCCTTGAGAAGAAGGTCGTGGCCCAGGCTGAGCATGATGACTCTGCTGTCTAATCGAATACCCACTGGTTGCCGTCTTTTAAATCTACAGAATGCATAAATGAATCATTTATACCTACAAAGCTGGAGCGGTCGTCTGAGGAAGGAAGCGAAACGAAGCGAATGTATATGAGCGCGTAATGTGTATATATCAGAAACAGACTGAATATGATTCCATGAAATTGATGTGGTTAATTTCATTAAAATTGTGCCCCTTTATTGAGAGTGAGACACTGAACACCATGCATGAAATGTTTACCAATATGGAATGAGAAGTGTCCCCTGTTAAGTGATGTGATCTGTACCTAAGTATCCGGTCCAAGGATTTTGGATTCCAGCAATCCAAGGCGGAGAGTTAGGTAGGACATGGACGAGATCAGTGCTCTGGTAGAGGAGAGAACGAGGTAGGTAGAAGTTATGCAAGGTCAAAAGGCCAAGTTAGATGCCGAGGTTAACAATAAGATCGCTAACTGTTTAATATTTATAAGGTTTCTTTCTAGCTAAGGATTTAATTTCTAATAATTAATCTTCTCTTATACCAACTATATAATATCTTCCAAGTCGCTTTCAGTCCACTCCTGTTCTTGCATCGCATACGCCTGCTCTACACTCTTCACATCGACAATTCCATGCTTCTTGGCATATTCCCGCCACTCCCCTAGCATCTCGTCAAACTTTGCAGGGTGCTTCTCCCGCAGGTTAATGTCCTCGGCGAGATCAGTCGAGAGGTCAAACATCTCCCACTTGCCCGTTCCCCATGGCTGAGGCAGCTTGACGATTTTCCAGCTTCCTTTCCTTAGAGCCTGTCTTCCTAAGAACTCCCATCCTGTTATCGTCTCGCTGTCGTGCACGCTATCTTGCTTGCCTGTCATGTACGAGGTCCAGCTCTTGCCTAGCATGGCTTCGACTGTCTTGCCCCTGTACTGAGACCCGGGGTGCTGCACCCCTGCGAGGTCTAGGATGGTTGGCATAATGTCCATGATGGTGGAATACTCATGGCTGACGATTCCATTCCGCTTGGGCCACTTTGGATAGTTGACGAGAGAGCATACGCGGATACCACCTTGGTGTGTAAAGAACTTGTAAAGCTTGCTCGGCGCAGTGCCAACCTGTGCCCAACGGTTGCCGTACCAGCAGAAAGAGTTGGGCGCGCCGAGGTTCTCGAGAGAGTTGTCAAAGTGCTTCGCTAGCACGGGGATGACGTTGCGGTTTGCCGGTGCTGCCTCAAGCTGCGTTCCCTCAGCACCGTTATCCGACAGGAAGAAGACAATGGTGTTTTCCCTCTGGTCAGTCGCCTCGAGGTGATCCATCACCTTTCCAATGTTCCAGTCCATTCGTTCCACCATTCCCGCGAAGACGGCCATCTTGCGGGCAGACCGCTTCCTTGCCATATCATCGCGATTCTCCCAGTTCCGGTTCGACATGCGGTGTGGGTACTCAGAGAAGGCTGCGGGCTTGGCATCCGAGGAGATGAAACCTAGCTTCTTGAGCCTCTCGATGCGTTGCTCCCGGACACGCTCAGGACCGTCATCATACACCCCATCGTACTTTTCGATGTAATCCTTGGGAGCCTGAAGAGGGAAGTGAGGAGCCTGAAAGGGGAGATATGCGAAGAAGGGTCGCTTGTCGTCAGCGTCACGGTCCTTAAGGTAGGTAATGAGCCGGTCGGTGAAATAGTCGGATGAGTAGTAGTCCTTGGGAAGCTCCGAGATCCATTCATCCTCATCTAGGTAGAGACCCGTGGTGCCGCCGCGAAGCATGGGTTTGAACTTGATATCTTCAGGGGCAAGCTCGGGCTCCCAGCCGTGGTGGTTGGCGCCCCCTACGAGGAGAGTGAAAGACTTTTCAAAGCCACGGGCTTTGGGGGAGTGTTCTTTTGTCGAGCCGAGATGCCACTTTCCTGCCATTACGTTGTAGTACCCTGCGTCCCTTAGTAGCTCTGGGAGGGTCACGACCCTGGTAAGTGTTAGAATCAATGGGAGCAGCCAAGGTTCAAGGTCTCTTCTTACTTGTCACTTAGATGACCGAGATAAGCAGGCTGATCCTTCAACTCGGGAATCTGATAGGCGCCTGAATGAAACTCGGGGATGGTACCGACGCCAGCAAGGTGTGCACTTGTACCCGTCATCAACATTGATCTCGAGGGTGAGCAGGCGGGCGAGGCTTGGAAGTCGCTCCATCTCACGCCTGTGTTGCCTAGCTTGTCTATGTTGGGAGTGTTTATTTCGCCGCCGAAGCAACCTGGGTCTGTGAATCCTAAATCATCGGCGACGATGACGAGGACGTTGGGTCTATCGTCTGTCATGGTGGTGGTTGTTGTACCTTGACAGGGGGAAGGAGGAGCTATATATGTACAGTAGGGCAAATAGATGAGTGCGCGAATGAATATTGGTGTTGCAAGTGTGTTGGATAGTGGGTAGTAGTCAGGGCAGATGTGATATTTTATAGGTTTATCTACCTGATTCTGACCTCGAGTGTCAATTTGAACAGATCAAGGTAATAGTCATGATTACCTGTCAAGATCTGCTTCTCCGCCTTGACGACCATGACAACAACTGCCACATCTAATGCCGAAGGGAGCTGAGAAAGAGGGGACTCAGACCTCATGAGCATCATGACCCACCGTTCTCCCCGTCATCCCCGCCTTGGCTAAATGCCCCGCGTTCCCCCTGACTTCGTTACTGCCCCTTATACA
>NKCJ01000519.1:0-27303 GCA_003947015.1 Fusarium sp. AF-6 | reverse complement strand
TTTTTCTTTTCTCACTCTGTTGGCTTCTATTCTTGAAACATGAGGAAAAGCCCCTGTCATCTCTTGGTTCGAAAAATAATGCCTCGTGCGTCCGCCAAGAGATTCCATCGGCCGCTCACCCAGCCACACGAGTTTTAGTTTCCTGTGGGTGGCATGCAGTCTGAGTTGGCTCTGGAGAGTTGCTTCTCACGTGGGTTCATACTTGATTGAACTCTTCAATACAATTAAACGCCTGACAACCATTTCTAACCCTCTTAGCAATACATACGAAGTTGACGCCTTCCCCCCTGTGAATCTCCGTATATTACCCAAGTCGGTATGCTCTCCGACACTCTTGGTCCCCTGCATTGTCCTCTGCACGACCATAGCTCCTTGCAAATTAGAGCCATTCAAGAGGGGGTCATGATTAAATAGTTATCCATCTGCATTCCGTACCCAGAGGATTGGATAAAGAATGAGGTTAGAGAACTCTTCCTCTGTAGAGTCTTACTCAAGCTGCCGTGCTCTCGCTCTTCTCAACACTTCGATCAAACCTCTCAGCAACAACCCACGAAAGCAACCGCAGAGCACCACCCGACGGATGAGCTCTACTAAGCGCCTCCATCTTCTCCCGCAGAGACGTCAAGTCCTGAAGAAGCTCACGGAGCCGGCTGTTGATACTCTCGAGCGCTGGAGCGAGTAGCGTAACCCGACAGCGTAGCAGGAACTTGGTCATTGTCTCGCTTCCCTTGTTGGACTGTCGCTGTCGCACAAGTGTCAGCTGTTAGACTCGAACAGCTGTAGGTGATACTCACATCTTCCTCCTCGCCTGCTACGCAAGTGTTTAGCTTCTCGGCGAAGCTGTTCAGGGCAGTAGCGATGTCGTCCACCAAGATCTTGCAAGACTTGTAGCTGCCTCCAAGTCCCCTCCGCATCCGTGCCTCGTACACCTCGCATTCCTTCCACTCCTTACAACCCTGATCCGTCTTCATCCGCTGTATAGTCCTGTCGGAAAAGGCGAACCGTAGCAGCTGGTAAAACTCGAGTTGGAACATGGTATAGTTTCGATCAAGACTCTTGGCCATGCGGTCAAGGGCCTCGGAGTGGTTGTTGAACACCTTGAGACGCGAGTCAAGCTGTCGGTACGTTGCGATGGCGGCCCCTATGACGGGGATGACGCCGACGGTTCCGAGTACGATATCAGCCATTGTGGATGTGGAGGATTGATTGATGGAGAAGCACAAGCACAAGGGTTTAGAGATGTGGCGATTCTTCAGTCTTTCTAAAGGACGATGTCTTTCGCTGTGTTAATGGCACAGCCACATGTTGATTGATAGAGACCTCTTCTCATCATGAGGTTTGTCTCGGAAACGTGCAGAGACCATGGCCAGCTGGGGTTTAGTCTTCTGCTGAAAGCCGTGCAGTCATTGTCTGTCTGCTGCGCCAGCTTAGGGATAGAGCAAACATTCGGTTGTTCTTGAGTGTTGACGATGCGGAGTTGGTGTATCCCTGGCTGACAGCCGACACTTGATAAGCGGCATTGCAACCGTTTGGAGTTGCACGTCCATATCACGAGTGTAACAAGAAGAGCGAGGCTTAGACCAGAGAAGCATATCTTACTCTGGGGAGATCTTGAAACCCCAATGTGAATAGATATGCCTGAGGCTTGGAGGCGGCTTGGGATCTTGGCAGGTCGGATGTTGAACAACGATGCAGCCCTACCGGCCTGATCTGATAACCATTTTGTGGCTGAGTATTGATTCCAGATGAGATTGAGCTCTTCTGTAACGTGGGGTTCCCAAATGGTCGCTGCTCTCACGGTTCACAGAGAGAATCGACTGTCTCGAAGTCAGCTACGAAGCGATAGTAGCGAATATCGGTGATGAAGACAATAGGGTCAATGTTCTCATACAATGCCTTAAGAGCATTACAATAAAAGTCTATACACTTGTTATGCATGTTCAAGTTGCCCTTCATCCCACAACCATGCAATTTACGCATAGTTGCGAAAATAATACAAGGTTCACGCTTCCATCTAGACGCACATCTCAAACATACGCTAAGACGAATCACAGCTAGTTCTAGAACATCGAAATGCGGAGCTAATTACGGAATAGCCAAACAGATAAAAACGAGATGGCATTCGCAATTGATTGGACACCTCGTATTCTTGCATGTCGCTTGCTGGGGGTAAAAGGCACGGATCTCGTCGACTCCGCCGCTTTTGTGGCACGTATAAGAAGAGGCGATGCCTCGACAAAAGAACTCTTTTGTTCTTGTCTATTTTCTCTGGTGAGATTTACGGCTTCTTGCAGTTGAAGTCGATATGCCGCATTGGTCAAGGTTGGATGAATACTGCATCAGCTTAGTACGTCCCATCCGTCGCAAAGCTGCAGCTCTTTGCGGACATGTCCGTGAAAGACCAGGCAGAAACAGAGCAACCTGATTTTCTCAAATACTCAAGTTGTTTGAGTTGGGTGCTGTTGTCAGGTAAGGAAACCAGCAAGGCATTTGGCCGTGGATTCACCTGAATCTCTGAACACGGCGAACTGGAACTCAGCGATTGCTCCTCAACAAAGAGTGGAAGAGCAAATTGCTTAAACCCACGAGGTTTTGTATAGCAAAGAGAGCTTCTATGCAAGAGAAAGAAACGATTTGGCAAAAGGGGGGGTGAGCGATCGAGCTGAATGGAGTCACCGACATTTAAAGCTGACATATAGATTCTAGATCCAGACATGAAACGAAGCGAAAACTCTACGAATATAGAGCGGGGACCAGAGTTTCGGGGCATCTGGACAAAAACAACGAGAAGCATCCTTTCTAGCTAGGTCTTGGTGGAATGGCAGACGTGAAAAGAAGGCCAACAACGCTGATGACAGCTCCCATGAGCACTCTGATTCCGGGCGTGGATTCATTTACATGAACAGAAAGCGAAATAAGGCTACTGGGAGAAAGGGTTAAATATATCGTAGCCCATGTTTGGGGGTTCTTGAGCTTCAACGGACACACTTCCAAATCTACGTAAACCAAGACCTGACCAGAACACCAGATTCTTCCAGCTGGTACACATGAACGCCAACGAAAAGAACGCCAAGCCGGCCATGTAGCTGCCCACCCCCTTCGACCCCGTCGTCCTCAAACCCCTACACTTGCGTCACTTGTCCTCAAATGACGTGACGGGGCTGATCCATTTCAGGCAGCAGAATATCCTACCAAGCCCGAGATCGTGCCCTCGAAGCTTTTCTTGGCCTCTGGGGTAGGTTCGTAGGGCTGATTGAGTGTGCCAGGGAGGGGGGGGCGTGTAGATACAGTGTTGTGGGATTGGCTGGGGATGCTTTGAGGTTATTCGGACGGCAGACGACTTGGGCTGCCATGTCCTTGACAACGGTTTCAGACCTTAGGTCAACCTCTACTATTTTCTCTAGTGGATGGGGGGCAATTTAAAAACTTGAAATATTCTCTGTTCTCGCGGCCTTTGATCTATTAACATTCACGACGCAACCTCACTGACATGTTCCGTGCCTTGGAAGCTTGGCCCATCAGCCACTTGACGATAAGCCATATTTCTCTCACATTTCGAGTGACTGGGGCATCACAATACAACACATGATGATTTTTTTGGCCCCATGATATGAAGAAAGAACACAATAGTATTTGGAAACCTATCTATAAACATACGCCCGAAACTCCAATCCATTAGGAGAAAACAAGAGATGAAACCCTTTCTATCACTCATCCTCCAAGCCCTGCTTTTTTGGCCAGCACCCAGCCAGGTTAGAAGACGAATTAAACCTGACTGTGAATCTTCTACCCCATAGAGACTCAGCGCGCAGCACCTCATCTTGGCAACTTGCGTCACCTCTTTGCTCTAGCAGCAAACTGGATGGCATCACTTCTAGTGGCGTCTGGCCATCATACAATGCCCCCGAGGGATCCCCACCGACGGACCCCTTTGCTTTCGGATTCTATCCTCGATTTGGTTCATCGTACACGCACGCACCGTCACAGTCCTCGTTAAAGCACCGACGACGCTCGCACCTCGACCGATTAGATCATGGACAGCATGTGCGCAACAGCATAGATCATCATGACAGCCAGAGTAGTCGTGCAGACATATCGCAGAGCGACATTGTACATCTGATGACGGTTCCTGCGGCGCGAGCGAGAAACAAAGTCCGAGTTATCGTTGACGCGGGGAAACTCGCAGCCCTTGGGCACAGGCTGACCAAGGAACTCGCAAAGAGGCTCCCACCCATCGGTAATCTTGTACTCGAGAAGATTCTCCTTGGGAACGAGGCTGCGGACCTCTGCGTAGTGTCGACGGAAAACGTCCTTGCCGCGGTTGGGGAAATCACCCTCGAAAAAGGTATCAAAGAACTTGCGGAGCATAGGATAATACATGGAAGCAGCCCAGTCAAAGTGTGAGAGCCATCGAAGCTCGTGATCGGTGACACGCCAGTAGACGGTCCTCATGGTGGATGCGTGCCAAGAGTCGACGTCGCGGTTGGTGAGGACGACCTTTGCCTCAGGGTAGGCTTCGATGAGCTCCTTTGCGAAGGCGATGGCGGGCCAGTCGCAGACGGCTTGGGCGCCGCCGAGGAGTTGGTCCCAGTCCTTGCGGGTGAAGGGCTCGCCTTGCTTGTCGTACTTTGCGCAGAGGGCGTCCATCCACATGAGTGCGTCGGGGGGGTTTTCGATGGAGCAGTTCATCATGTGGTACGTGTCGACGTAGCCGAGCTGCTTCATAGCGGCGCGCATGGCTGAGGGTGTTAGCTATAGCTGGAATGCCGAGAGATAAAAACGTACAGGCTGTGCCGGTGCGTCCAACACCGAGGATGAGAACCTTCATGGGCACCGAGCGGGTGCAGGTTCGACGGTTGATGCAGGTGTCACTTGTAAAGATGTCGGTGACAGGACGAGGGGTGAACTTGGAAGAGTATGCCATTGTGACGGTTGAGAAAAAGGGTATCAATAGGGATAACAGAGATGCTAAACAGGAAGGATTGTAGGTGAAGCGATCGAGAGAGGTGATTCTGCCAAGAGGATGATGATGGAAACAAGATGAGTATAAAAGAACAAGACGAAATAAAGAGGACAATGGTCTTTTACAGCTTTCATCCCAGTGACCATGTAATGCCACCAGATACACAAAATCAACCACTCCCACATCCCTCCTCAGTGTGTGCGTGTACAATGAGCAACGGGGTCCCCATAATTCAGAGACCCCGACCCAACCTCTCTCTGGGCCCTTGCCTCGTCGTCGTCGTCGTCGTCTTCTTGTTGATCGATCCCATCATGGATGCTTTTCTTCAGGAGAAGGAACCAGACGGAGACGGACCGTGGGGAACCGTTGTGAGTGAGTCGTCTACTAATGACACGCCCTCCTGAGGCTCCTGGCTCTTGTGGGGCTGTAGCGAGGGACCCATGTAGAGGGGTGAGACATTGTGAGGGCAAGAGCTTCTGGTCTTGAAGTCGATAACTTCAGTCTGGAGACAAGTGATGGGCTTCGAGAGGGATGCTGCGTTCAAGGCTTCCTGTATCTTCAAGCCAGCAACAACTTGCCAATCACTTAGTGTTGCTGCAGTAAACCATCTTCTCTGCAAAAGGCCATGACTCCTCACACCCTGCAGCCAAGCATCCAAATTGTCCGACTCAACTCACCCATCTTCCCTGTCCCATGAAAGAACCGTACCTTGCAGTTCCTCTCAGGGGAAAAAAAGCGCGGATTCTTTCCCTTTCAGCCTCCTTACCCGAGTAACACACACAATGTCCATCTCTTCCGATTGATAGCACGGCCAAAGCTTGTGCTCGCATTAGAAGCACTTCTAATGTGGATCAAAATGCTGCTTCTGTTTCTCCACATTCACTTAAATAAGAAGCTTACGCGGCCCAGACATTCATCCAACTCCATTCAAACGTCTGTCGAGTGTTTTTTCAGCTAGAGAAGAGGTAAAGTCTGAGCTCACGCCACATATCAACTGCTTAGGTGGTGTTTGATCTTGCATGTCGGCCTTTATCTGAGAGTCCCAGATGGTCACTGCAGGACTAGCTATCATCTTGTGTCAAGCAGTACATGATCTTGTTTTCATAGAACAAGTCTACAGCTTAACCATCCAGAACGCTCTGATCAGGGACACGCACACAGACAAAAGCAACATGGCACAAACAGGTCCCGGCGGCAGATAGTTGGGCCACCGGCACCGATATCCAAACAGTGCCGGATGTCGGAGGCCCGGACCATCGGCCCCTCTAATCCACATCCCGAACTTCCATCAACATCAACCAACAATTCTCCCTGCGACTTTGAGAGCCGCGGATAAGTGGGAGGATTACGCGCGTCTAGGGCAGGGGAATGTAAATGTACCAGCTATGCATCGTCACAGCATCTCATGTAACCGCCCAAGTTACAACCGGAGGGATACTATCCTTGAGGTGCAGCAAGCCACAGCTGTCCCTGGAACACACAAAAACTAGATCGGTATTTAGATGATTCCTGAATAAATTGTACATTTAGAACACTGTTTGCCTTGCACAATCCACGTATCCGCCTCCGGATAAATGTCAACAGCGTGGTGTCTCGACCTGGATCTGAGACACTCGGACGGAAATATTTGTTGAGCGTTACACATTGGTTGTTACTATCTAAATGGGATGATGTGCACGGGGTGAAACACTTGATAATCCGTCTCGTCTTTTTTTTTCTTTTCTCACCAAGGATGAATCGTTGATCGACGGCGCTAATAATGGCATAAACTCAATCTATTGATTATAACTACGCGGCCAAGATTTCACTTCTGCCGCGCGTAGAAATGCGTGTGCCGACTCAGCCTTGGCGGGTTGTGGGAGAGGGAGGATGTAAGTCAGCTTTTGTACGCCACAAACATCAAAGCTTGAATAAGACGATATTGCTAGAAGGAAAAGTAAAGGTTAGTTTGGTAAATGGTTCGCGTCCCCAGTAATTTAAGGGATTTTCTCACCTTAACCTTGAGCCTGTATATGGTGATCAACTTGAGACCCGTCTCAGGACAAGGGGGGAATTCGCTCCGATCCCCGACCAGCCGAGAGAGCGACAGGCCGTTGTACCTTGGTATAAGCGATGTTCCGCTTGATGTAGCGGGTATAGCGTTCAATGGTGGGATCAATATCGACGGAGAGACGCTCCTTGTGTGTTATGAAGAAGGGGTTTGAAGATCTTTGTTATTGGCAGATGCGCAGGATACTGCGTTTTTTGGTGGTTTCTCTTGTCAGCACTGATCCGATCCAAGCCCTTGATTCAATAATAACACAAGGTATTTTTATCACTGCATCTGTAATCCCTATTGGCACCATATCAGCTTCTGTCTGCTCGAGACCAACAACTGATGGAGCTGGATGGCGTGGCTGCCGTGGTGTACACCCCACCCCCTGTAGGGACAGGCGCCCAACACCCGGGATACAGTGGAGGGCACTAATTTAGCGGCCCAGGGGTCCATCACTCGACCGCCCAGTTTGGGCATCTCGGGGCCGGGATTGACGCGTGGGCAGACGAAGTTATATCCATTCCATTCCATCAAACACCGGTATATCCGTTTCCCAATACAGATTGCCGTCTTGAAGGAGATTTTATGTCATCGAACGAGTTATTGAATAGTGCGTGTGTTGAAACACGCCTCATCTCGTCGAGTGGTGTGAATGGAAACCTCTCACTCCCCGATTAGAAACAAGTCCATGATCCAGGAGCTTTGAGCTGTTATGTGTCTTCCCCTGTCAGTCTTGAAAAGTGGTTCCTGGATTGCGTGGAGTGAGGCGAGTTTTTTCCTCACCAAAGCACAAGCCATTAGAGATTCATCTGTCGTGCGTTGCAGTGTTCCTTCTCTTGCTAAGCGTCGTCGTCCACCTTGAAACTAAACATCAATGTCCTACCGAGTAAACAATCATGTCCTCGACCGCGTAACCTCGGCACTTATTCTCATTCTTCTCGACGCTCCCTTAGGGATACATTCGTTCACCCTCTAGCCACGCGGCCTGGCTGCTTCACACCCCCATCACCTAAAAGCTGTCCACCTCGCTGCATGTCTTCCCTCTGATCCCGCTTAATACTCCCCTAACTAGAACTTTTTTTTTCATTCTGTTTATCTATCCTTGTTTCTTTTGTTTATCGTGTCTGGTTCTTTGACATCTGATCCGCTGTCGTCTGCTGGTTCAGCACACAAGCATTCGTTTCCCCTTGACTGTCTTTGCACTCAATCACCCACCTGCCACTTGCAAACCTCTTTTTTTCTTTTTTATACATGTTCATACCCCGAAGCTTAGCTATTATGCCTCCTGGTATATTAAGCAATGAACCCGGCATCGGTCAGCCTAGAGGCCACCACCGATGGCGCTCCCGCCATGAGCGCCGGAATTCGGACATCCCCAGTATCCAAGTCAACGGCATCGACAATGAAGACATTGAACAGAGAGTCGCCGTGACAGAGAAACCTATCCAAAAAGGCCCGGTATCATGGATGTCACTCCCCAGAAAAGACCAACTCCTAGTCCTCTTCATAGGCCGCCTAGCCGACTTTCTCCAAATAGCCTCCCTCCAAGCCTACGTCTTCTACCAGCTAAAGTCCATGGACGGATCCCTCACCGACTCTCGAATCTCCGAGCGCGCGGGGATTCTTCAAGGCTGCTTCACCGGTGCTCAAGTCTGCACCGCTATCCTATGGGGAAAGATTGCCGACGCGAGCTGGTGTGGGAGAAAGTGGGCTTTGGTGGTTGGACTTGGTGGTACGGCTCTTTCTTGTGTTGGGTATGGGTTTTCTACTACTTTCTTTTGGGCGGCTTTTTGGAGGGTGTTTGGGGGCGCTATTAATGGCACTGTTGGGATTATGTGAGTTTGAGCTTTTTGAAGCTGATGTTGGAGTATGCTGATGATGGACAGACGCACCATGATATCAGAAATCACCATTGAGAAAAAGTATCAGTCTCGAGCATTTTTGCTTCTTCCTCTAAGCTTCAATGCTGCGAGCATGCTTGGCCCAGGTTTGTCCCCTGACTCTCTTCTTATCTATAATCGCTGACAACAATCTAGTACTGGGTGGCATTCTGGCAGACCCTTCCAAGACACTCCCCAACTACTTTGGCGAGGGAACCATGTTTGACTTTCAATGGATTCGAGATTATCCATTTGCCCTGCCTAGCATGCTCAACGCCTTCTTCCTCGCTGTTTCCACCATCATCACCGTCCTGTTCCTAGAAGAGGTAAGCTGATCCTCGATAATGTGATCAAACTGTACTAACACAAATAGACATCAAAAGAGAGGCGAAACCTATATGACCCAGGTCTTCACCTAGCCTCCTCAATAAAACACTGGTTCACAGGCGGAAAATCCAACGCAGGCTACATCCACATCCCCACTGAACCCGACGAAAAGACCATGACTGAAAAGCCGACACCGACTAAGCGCAAGGTCCTGGCCCATCTACCCTTCCATCGCATCTGGACCCGTAACGTCTGCTTCACACTCATCAACAGCGCTTTTTACGACTTTCAACTTGGATCCTTTACGAATATCTGGTCTTTGTACTTGTCCACTCCGAGGTATGGTTCTCCGAAGTCAACGACTGAGAGTGCGGGGAATTATGCTCGTTCGTTACCGTTGCTTTTTACAGGAGGGTTGGGTATGCCTGCTTCTACGGTTGGCGTAGCGACTTCGTTCCTTGGTCTGCTGGGTATACTCTTGCAGATCTTCCTCTATCCCAAGGTCCAAGGACGTCTGGGCACGATGCGCTCGTTCAGATGGTTCCTTATTCTCTTTCCCGTGGCCTACTTTGTCGGTCCGTACTTGTCCATCCTACCATCGACGACAGAACCACCCGAACCAGCATCAGGTCCCTTCATCTGGGGAGGTATAATCCTCGTACTACTCCTTCAAGTCATGGCCCGTACATTCACATTACCAGCCACCATCATCCTTCTCAACAACTGCAGTCCACATCCCAGCGTACTGGGAACCATTCATGGGCTAGGCCAGAGCGTTTCAGCAGGTTTCCGTACCGTCGGACCTGTTGTTGGCGGGTGGTGGTATGGGTATGGTCTTGACATTGGGATGGTGGCTTGGGGTTGGTGGGGAACTGCAGGTGTTGCGGTGTTGGGATGCTTTACTGCCATGGCGATGCATGAAGGGTCGGGTCATGAGATTTTCTTGGAGGGAGAGGAAGACATGGATAGAGAGTCGTAACGTGATGCTCAGTAGGTTGCACCAATAGTTGTGCTCAATGATACATTTCAAGTCTAAAGCGTCCAGCAGTCACTTAATATGGTGTCAGAAGATAAACGCCCAATGATCTCGCGTGTGTATCTTGTGCCCCTATGTGTCTGAAACCAGGCTGCTTCTTCTCTTCTGTTTTCGTACACGCTCTAGTATCTAGAATCTTGAAGGAGCAATCCCGTCATACCATCTTAAATGCGGCAATGTGTCATAATTCTCGTTACCATCGTCTATCGCCCCCTTTTTATTACCCTGTATCATCTAAGAAACCCATAATCTTGATAAAGCAAAGGCTGGCGCCTGTATCGTCTTGAAACAAACACTCTAACTCGCGTTGAATCGGGAATGTATGTAATCAACCAGTCAAAAAGAAAAGAAAGAAAGAAAAAAGTCCCAAGGAAATTCCGTTATTCATCATGGTCGTGATCCCCTGTTGCAACTTCGGTCCCTAGCGACTTCTCGTCCGGTAGTACGATGGCGCGGTCTAGGGCATATGGTAGGCCTCGGTGTCGTCCACGGATCATCATGGCGCAGATGACGAGCTTACTGAATGTAGAGTATTCGGTGCAGAATGATGATGCTATGGTCGGGTAACCCAGACTCAAGCCGACATTGCAGCTTGGGAACAGTCAGTGATGGTCGTCAGAATAAAGGGATTCACTTACTATGCTGATACGCCTTCGAATAGAATAGCCCACGTAGTAAAAGCCTATACTCTTGTTAGAATTGAATCGCGTCGGGGCAGAGCAACACTCACTGGATCGTCGCCATTCATGATCCTCTTCGATTCTGCAATGCAAACGCAAAACAACCCAAGACAGATATACCACAAGTCAAAACTCAGCTGGTTTCTAAGATGAGTGACAAAGTAGGACCCTCCGTTTTGCTCGTCTGGCTGACTAATGCTGGGCTCGTAAAGTCCCAGCGAGCGCTCCTCGTACGTGTTCGAAGATCGAACAGCGATGGAGATTGGGTACACTGAGACGTACATCATGACCAGCAGACTCATCTGCACAGCGGGGTTCACTGCGGCCAAGTTGAAAGTTGTCGTTCCGGTGTGTCGGGAGCTGACGGCTTGGAAAACTGAGGCAGCGAAGCGACGCCAACCAGGGAGACTAGCCACAGCTGGGTTGTCGAGATCGAGTAGAATGATGAAGAGGATATCGACGATATTGAGCAGTGCCAAGATACTCAATAGTGCCAAGGTCGGTCCGCTGGGGAAGAGGAGGGTATAACACCGACGCGGGTGGTTGAGTAGGAATGAGAGCGGCTCGTGGAGAGACGAGTCTTCCGGCAGAAGCTTTGATGTGCTCCAGAGGATGAATCGGAGGATCACAGGGTAAAAGGTGTGACCAGCGAGGGCAAGGACGCTCATAATGAGCATTGGGGCCGGAGCGTCGCTGAACGACATCATCGAGTCAGGCGTAAGAGTGAAGCCCAAGTTATCTACCATGGTTTGAGCGGAATAGATAGCCCTGAGAGCAAGGTGAGAATCATTACCCCTGAATTGGGAAACGACTTACCACCAGATCTTGTTCTGCCCGCTTTCTTCGATGTGGTCGGTGTACTTTGAAGGAGCATACTGGATCCATCCAATAAGGCAGATCATTCCGATAAAATGTAGACCAAAGAAGTACGCTGGAATCATTAGAATCACATTCGCTTAGCAATCCCCTTGGACTTACATAGGATGATCTTGAGGAGCAACTTCAAGCTTCGATACTCGATACCACCGAGTTCCTCACGATCCTGGGACGACAAGTTATGGAACATGGAGTTGCGGCCAACAGTGACCTCACGCGAGAGCTGGGGAAAGTCTCCCGCGGCCATAGTCGGCGCGGTGGGTAGACGCTCCCTACGCGGATCTCGACCACCGCCGATAACGAACATGGACGAGGCTACGGTGGCGACGCGCTCCATAGACCGGGCTTCACTGATTCGGAGGCCTGCACTGCGGCGACGACGAAGATTACTGCCGGGTGTCGAATACGTTCGAGTTATTGTCTCGATTTCGTCGTCTGAAGAAGTGGTTAGTCTGGGGACTCAAGTACTTGTCAAGGTATTTTACCATCCCGACCGTCCCCGTTTGTTCCGTGTAGCTCTACCAGCGGCTTTCCTAGGCAAAGTTAGTAATGAAAGCAAACGTTAGTTCATTGAAGCTTACCTCGATCACGATCACGGGGACCAGGGATATACAGAGTGGCCTCGTGTCTGGGGTGATGGTCGGTAGACGGGTCGAACGTGATTCGGGGCTCCAACTGGTTTGCCCGCTTAGATTCCTCTCCCTCCTCTTCGTCATCATCTTCGGGGAGCTTCTCATCATCCACAGCCGTACGCGGAGGAACCAGATGATGAGGTGTCTTGGATGGCGGAGGCTCTGTCCGGCTCCTCTCCTCGATGCGAGGGAGGGTGTCCTCGATAACGGTTCGAACCGAGCTTGGTCGAGTAGGGCCGGATGGTTCAGGACTAGACTCAGAGCTAGGAGATTCTGGCTGCGGGAGCCCTGAGCCAAGTTCGGGGTCGTCCTCTTTCTGGACCACACCACCGCCGCCGTTACCGTTTCGGCGGCGCTGTCGTAGAAGGAATGGGGCTTTGGGGTAGAAGTATTAGTACAAATGGTTTCGTCTTTTGGGAGAAACGGACGCGACAAACCAGCCTTCTTTAGGTGGCGATTGAACCAAAACAGACGGACAACGACTACAATAATGTTGATAAATACCAGGTTCGCGAACATGGGCACAAAGTACAGGTACAGCTGTTGGTATACCCGTAGTTCCTTGAGGTCGACACTTGAGGAGGTCTCGTATTAGCTCCACCCTTGCCGACCGTTGAAGACTCGACAGATGGATGACTTACGTGGCTAGACCTGTGACGGTCGAAGCACTGGCACCCATAAAGTAGGCATCGATAGCACTGATGTTGCCCTCAGGGTACAGGATCAAAAAGCTGAGCAGTCCCAAGAAGAGGATGTACAAATCTGCCAAGAGAAATCAATATCAGCCACAGGGTCCCCGGATCAACGCGACGAGGGCTCGATCGATGATCTTGCTTGGCACTTTCACTTACAATGCAACTTGACAAAGTTCAAGTCGGGGCGCCACATGGTTGCGTTGCGCTGCTGATTGCCAGAACTGGCTTCAACGTCGAGCGAGCAAGGGGGCTTCGCCGCAGGTTGCGGGCGTAGAGATAGAGGTAAAGACGACTCTTTGGTGCCGGTTTCCGTTGAAGGAGAATGTGAGTTTAACTGATTAAGGAAAAGGAGGAAAAACCTTCGAGTAATGAGCGAATTAGTGCCAAGACTTGTGCTCGACACCCTGGTCTGAGGATATCTGCACAACCAAAGTGGTGCGTCAACAGGCGAGAGCGGCGTATCTAACAACAAAGGTGTATCTCACCTGCAGGGCTGGCTAAGTCAGGGACAAGGGGCTGTCATGGTCATGTTAAGAGAAAACTCCAAGCGACAAAAGACAAGGATTTTAGCCAAGGCCTTGGTTGGATCGGCACTTGGAGATGGGCACGGCCGATGAGAAGCGCAGTGCGTTGCTGCTCGGGCTTGCCGTCCAGGGAAATAGCGGTATTGGTAGGGGACCCCTAGGAGGCCTCGCGATACCTTTTTGGGTTATTCGACGTCATGACAGGTCAGGATTTGGATGACAATGGGTGATTCAAGGGGCGATGAATTGGGTGATCTGACAGTGGTGATCGGTGGTGGCAGTGCTGGTGCGGAATTGAGAGGGCATCACCTGGCAGTGGCAGACGAAATATCACATGTTGAAACATAGCTTACATTCGGGAGTACGGGAGCGAAGAATTTAGTGCCATTGCTTATTTCCAAGCGTGTTTTTTTCTCTAGCAACAAGTATTTTTCAGGTCACAGGCTGCATCATGAGTTCATGCAAGGGAGGAGACAGAATTTGATGCTTTTGACCAATATGATGGGGCTGCAAACGCAAGCCCTGCGCATTTCGTGTAACATGGGTCCCATCTGCAGAGATTTTCATGAGGTAAGAAAAAAGGAAAAAAAAAAAAAAATGAGAAGAAAAAGGGGAAAGAGACAGGATGTGCGAAAACATGGTAAAATGCCTGATAAGAATGTGAATCGCATGCATTTCTTTAAAAACAATTGTCCACCCCCCGCTTTGAATAAGACGTTGTCTCTGCCAAGCGCCAAGCCTCGAACTCCTGGAAGCATTGAAAAATGGCCGTTCCTGGTTCGCCGAGACGTTTCCGAGATGGACGGACAATTATGTCACCAATTGAAAAACGCGAAGCCGACTCCGCGGACAGCCCAGCCCAGCCCAGCTAAACAAAGCTCAAGCTGGGGCTGGTCTGGGCTGATCGTAGAAGTGGATACCATCTGTTGAAGCTGTCGCTCGTCCCCGTCCGTTCCCAGCAAAAGACGCGACTCGCGTAAACGGAACCGGAAGCGCGTCGTCCGCCCATTAACACGTCCTAGCTCCTACATCATCGCCATTGTTCCGTTCTGTCAGTCCAGTCGCCAGTCTGACCTGACCTGACAACAACATCAACAATTCCCATCGCGATAATCCCGCACTGTCGCCCGCGGCTTCAGTCATCGCAATGGACTTCAACTTTGGCCAGGATGGCGCCTCTGGCTCTGCATCATCTACGGGCTGGTTGGGCTTCGGCTCTTCTCAGCGCGTGATGGTCGCATCATCGTCACCTGGTGCGCCTAATCCCATTGGAAACCCTGTTAACGATATTGAACCCGATGATATTTCTTTCGCCGAGTCCTATCGCCCAGAGAACTCGCCCCTCTTCAATCCCATGTTTATGCCTCGCGCGACCGTCCCAGAGCCCGCCGGTTCCATGGGCATCAGCCCAAACCCTCCCGCTCGTCGCTGGCCTTGGCAGCGCGACTCGTCAATTCTTGATGCCAGTGTCGATAATCTCGCGTCGCCAACCGTTTCCGGACTCGTCGCTCAACCTACAAACCTGTCAAATCCATCCGAAGAGTCTGCCCCTCAAGATGCCGACGCGCCTGAACCCATCAACCCCTCGTCGCCTGGACGTGGTCCTTGGTCGCCGTTACAACAATCGGCTGCCCAGGCTGAAGATGACGCCATTCATCACCAAACCACTGTCGAGGAGTCCATTGCGCAAGACGAAACTGCTCTTGAGCCCACCACGATCGAGACTCGAATTGAGATCACCGAAACCGTCATTCAGTCGTCTGAGAAGCAGCCCGAGTCAGGATTTGAGCAAGAGGATGAGGCTGCTCAACGTGGCGAAAGCGAACGTGTTGAGGAAACACCTCCTGAGCCCATCTCTCAGGAGCTGCGGGAGTCCCCAGAGTCTGCACCAGCCACTGCGGAGGGTGCCAGCACCAAACTCGCATTGCCCTCCATCGAGGCGGACTCCACGAAGCGAATATCGGCGCCCCCGGGAATCGTCATCCCAACCCAGCCTGATAGCCCTCAGGCGCGTAGAGCACTCTCAACTCCTTCTCTAGTTGTTGAGCTCAAATCCTTGACAGAGCCAGAGAAGGCCGCCTTTGGGGATGAGATCCTTGCTTCTGATGATGAGGAGGAGGCGGATGAATCTGCCGCACCGCCTTCTTCCAGGCGAGGCCGACGGACTACCAAGGAACTCTTGTCGAGCGCTGCCAAGTCTGCCGTGAAAGGCGCCCGTGGGCGTCGTGGCCTTGCCTCGGCACCTGCCTCTCCCGCTGTCAAGGCTCCTTCATCTGCTGCAAAGAGGGCACGCAAATCCATGCTTGCCAGTATTGCTACTACTGAAACGCCCAAAAAGCGTGGACGTCCTCGAAAGAGCGATGTCGCCGCTACACCAGCTACAGCCCCAAGCACCGGAAAGAGAGGCCGACCAAGGAAATCGGATGCAACCCCAAGCGCCGTTGCAAGTGCTGTTACTCCGTCTGCCAGAGGTCGCCGTGCTGCTAGTGCCAACAAGGCTGCACCTACTCCTCGACGGGTCACCATCGCACGATCCCCAAAGACTGCACCCAGGCCTCGAACAGCGGCGGCGCGAACTTCCAGTGTCCGTTCTCGTGGAGTTTCAAATGCTGCAACTCCGGTCACAACACCTGCTACCACCCCCAAGCGACGTGGCCGGCCTCCAAAGAACACTCCTCAGCCAACCTCGACCGATGCTGAGGCTGAGGTTCCTGAAACTGAGGTACCTGAAAGTACCAGCCGATCTGCCAAGAGCACACGAACTGTCAAGCCACGTGCTGTTCCCTCCCCTGCCAAGCGAGCTCGACCAGGTAGGAAAGCAGCTGCGCCTGCTACTCAAGCCGAGTCTCAACCTCCCACACGAAGGAGCCGCCGGGCCGCTGCCGAGCCTGAAGAGCAGGAGAAGACCACAGATGCTTCAGCCGCAGAACCTCCCAAGAGACGCGGGCGTCCACCCAAGAACCTCGACGTCGCAAAGCCTGAAGAACCCGCCACAGAGCCCAAGACCAGGAAGCGCGGTCGTGCTGCTGCAACTGAAGACATCCCCACAGAAGAGCCCATGCAAAAGAAGCGAGGTCGCGCGGCCAAGGCTGCACCGGGAGAAGCTCCAGCTCCCAAGCGAGCTCGTCGGGGAGCAGCAGCATCCAAGGCCGTCGAAGAGGCAGCACCCGAACCCGCACTGGCTAAGAAGCGTGGAGTTGCCGCCGTTTCAAAGAAGATGGCCAAGAACGCAGCGATTGAGCCCGAGCTCACTTCCACACGACGCGGAAGATCGGCTGCCACAACCGCCACGACCAACGGTGTTGCAGCTGATACCACCAAGAAGCGCGGTTCTAAGCGAGCAGCTGCCGAGCTTGAAGCAGAGCCCGAATCTCCCGAGCCTCCAAAGAAACGTGGTCGATCCAAGAAGGCTGCCGCCGAACCCGAGCCCGAGCCCGAGTCTGAAGTAGCTGAGGCCCCGGCAAAGAAGGGCCGTGCTACCCGAAAGACGAAGGAGCCAGTTGTCAAGGACGATGAACCAGCCACCGGACGACGGACCGGACGCTCAACCAAGACTACCAAGGCTGCAGCTGAGGAGCCAGCTCCTACACGAGGCAGATCTAGCCGTGCCAAGGCTGCTCCTGTCGAGGAGGAGGCCAAACCAGCCGCCAAACCCCGTGGTCGTGCTGCGAAGAAGGCTGCTGAGCCTGCGGCTGAAGAGGAAGAGCCCGCCAAGCCCACCAAGACCCGTGGCCGCACCGCTTCTAAGAAAGCGTCGGAGCCTGTCGAGGAGGCTAAGCCAGCTTCTAAGCCTCGTGGTCGCGCTGCAGCAAAGAAGGCCACTGAGCCCGCCGTCGAAGAGGAAGAGTCAAAGTCAAAGTCCCGTGGCAGACCTGCCAAAGCCAAGTCCGGCAAGGGTGAGCTCCCCAGCACAAAGTCCTCAGACGCTCCTACGACAAAGCGAGGACGAGCTGCAAAGGCACCAGCAGTCAAGGCTGCTTCCCCTAAGGGTGTTGTCAAGAAGGGCAGGGCGGCGCAGACAGGTGTTCGGAGGGGACTTCGATCAAAGGCTTGAGTACCTGTCGAAATAGACATTGATGAAATACGTATCTGAAAATTGGGCGGGAACCTGTTTACTCGATGGTTTATATGACTTTGGATGAGGGAGGTATGGCATTTGTGTATTGGCGTTAACGGTAGATGAAGGCTCTGTCTGTGATGGACTAGGAATGGAATGGGATGGAATAGCATCATGAGAATCAATGCTTTGAGGTCAATCAATACAAACACTTGAGTACAAGATGACATGTTCTGTTCAAGTTGTTGTGATGTGCTTCTGTTACAACTCGGCTTGCTCAACTATGTACCAAGGGAGAAGAGCGTCTCAGGGGCTGCTGTGACGAATATCAAGGCTGATGGGAATGAGGATAGTAACTTCATCGCCAGCTCGGGACCTACAAATGGGCCAGGAGAATAACGACATCAGGTGTGTGTTAATGTTGCAGCTGCCCTGCGTTTCTCGGTCAACATCATAACAGTCTTTGCAAAGATGTTGCAGAAAGATAATAGCGAATTGACAAAACTCAACATCATCTCACTTTTACTCGAGGGCATACCGAGGAAACGAGAAGAGCTAATATATATCCGACTACCGAACCAGATGTGGGAGATATGCTGCCGTTCTATAGAATCACTGTTGGGAAATCACTATCAACAAACTCCTATCCCCCAAGCTGTCACTTCGTGCAAGCAACTCCGTCACAGTAGTCCAACATGCTACTTGTATGCTAATCAGCCCTTAAAGCTAATTGTCGTACAGCTCCGGATCCGCAGATGGGTTCTTGACGGAAGATGGCCACATCATTCGTATTCCTTCTTCCAACCGGGCCAGAGTCAGGTCCTAGCCCTTGTTCTGGCACCAGCTATGGACTGTCTGGATGGCACTCTTGATCTGTCTGCCGTCAAGGTCCCATAAACCCAGCTGGGTGATCTCCTCATCATTCAGCGGCATGGCGTTGGGTTCGTCCGGTGCCACCTCTTCCCCTCCCTCCGAGTTACTTCTTATATCTCTCTGCTTCGGCACACGGCGGAGGTGCATTCTCCAGACTTTCTCCCGTTTTTTCGGCATGAAAAGGGGGTGGAACACGAGGTGTATGTTGGCCCTGCTACAGAACGCGCCATCGATTGCCCCGGTGGGCAAGTTTGTTGTAAGAAAGATGATGCCGCTAAAATACTCGAGCTCGTAAAGAAAGGCACTGGCCAACTCGTTGCGCCTAACATCGCGGGGCCCTCGCGCGGCTATGAAGGCATCCGCCCCGTCCAGAAGTATTATCGCGTCCCATGCCGCAGCCGTCTTCGAGGCTAGAAAAAAATTGGAACTGAGGGGGGCGACCTGGGTGCCCAGGTCGTCGGCTTGAAGGTGATAGAGAGGCCGACGGAGGTGTTCTGCGATAGCTTCGGCCATCAGAGTCTTGCCTGTGCCAGGGGGGCCCGAGAGAAGGACAATGAGACCTTGCCCTTTGCCAACGATGACATCTTGCATGGCCGTTGAAGTGCCATTGTTCATGTTGTGATTCTGGACAAGGGAAAGAACCAGTTCCTTTTTCGGCTCATTATAGACGAGTTGAGAGTAAGCCTGGGAGTTCCAAGTAATTGGTTGAATGTCTTCGACGTAGAATTGGACTGGCCAAACAAATTGTCAGCTAGGTAGTCATTGGATCATGCAAGAAAGAGAAGACCTACGCCACAGCTTGCCCTTCAGGGAAAAGCCACTAATTGTCTCGTTCATGAAGACAAGTTCATTAGGTCTCTGAAGCATCTCATTCTTGTTATTAGCTTGATCCTCGGCACTGAGTCTCTGTCGCAGGCCATTGGAATTGTCGCCTTCTGGTCGGTCCCGCATCCACTCTTTCTCAGGATCATCTTTTACTCGATGTCCTTGATATATGTGATAGCCCCATACGTCGATTACGATGCGGCTGTTCACATTTTGCTTCACCGGGCCAGGCCCGGTCTCGACTATGGCGATGCCATTGTAGGTGTGATACGTGAGGCCTTGCAGGTCAAGAACCTTTCTGCCTCGCCCAGTGAGACGCTCCGTGATCGAGTCTTGGTCTTTACAGAACTCAACGGGATAGCAACCGAGTTCGCGAATTGGTTTTTTGCCAGCGAATTCCGGGATGGCCAGGTACTTTTTGCTCCAGTAAAAACCCTCCCCAGAAAATGAAATGGTCTTGCAGGTTATAAGAAGCTGGTGGTAACCTGACCCCCGCTCGTACTTGGCTGAATCAACTTTTCTGAGAATATCGAAGCCCTCAGAGGAGGTGTAGACACTGGAGTCGCGAGGAAATAATGTCCAGGCTGTCTTGAAGTCCATCAGCTTACTCTTGAGAAGCTTGGCTTTCTTGGCATTCAGGCCCTGAAATAGCTCATCGAGTACCTCAACAAACTGCTTGAGGAAGGGTTTGAGCAGGGGATCTCCATTTGTGCTGAAGCGGTCCACAATTTCTCCATGTAGGAACCAAAGGGCATGAAAGGGATCCTTGAAAGTGGCAACTCTTCGAGGGTCAAGGTGTACGTTCTCCTTCTTGAGGATGGGCGCGAGGGCAGAAACCAGCAGAGGATTTTGTACATCTATACGGTAGATTTTCCAGGGATAGACGACTTTGAACACAGACTTCTCTTGGTCCAAGACCCTGAAAACCTTGATGGCAGCACGTTCCTGGTCGTTGGAAGTCTGTAACGAGGGCTTGTTCGTCGTCCATTGAGCACCACCTGGGAAGTTGCCTTCGTACAAGTCCATGATGATGGGGTTTGCACCGAGATTGGGGTTTCTAGTGTCTCTCGTCTTAGGAGCTTGCATTTCCTCGTCGCTATCGAGATCAACGGGCTGGCGTGAAGGCGGAATTTCCTGATGGAGCTCGTCATGTAGGCCTTGGCGAGTATCATGGGAGTCACCGTGAGACATGGCGAGGGACTTGCCTGTATAGCAATGGATGGAGACTGACGTGGATAAATGCTGGATGATGAATTATGGATGAGAAAGTTTAGTTTCGTGATGTCCAGTGTTCGAAGACAAGGAATGGGGTTAGTTGAGAGCCATGAAATAGAAGTGAGGCAACCTGCAATGTGCCTGCCACACAGTGTATCATAACGCAGTCGCTAGTTCTAGAATCAACCAGTATTGTACGAGACTGGGTAGGTCCGTTGCAGTTCCAGCAAGGTGTTGGAAAGTGCGTCCTTTGCTGGATGTTATCATGGCACACAGGGCTTCCCTCAACATCAGGAGGAAGTATAATACTGCCAACCAACCTGACGTCGGTGCCTACCATGTCGTGGATCACATTAGCATAACTCTAACGAAATCTCACGGAAGACAGTAGAACTTGAGGCGCTGGCACGGTAGAGCTTCTTTACTGGCTTGCGTTAGCATGGATGTTCTTGCTTTATTGTCGTTGTTGAATGGCAACTCGAATCGAGGTGAAGTTGTGGGCACGGGCCAATGGGAAGCGAGAAGGAAGGAACTCGATCCAGCTCCTTCCCTCTTGACTCCATCCCTCGCGTATCTCGATCATCTCCAACAGTGTCGACTCCCCACCTGTTACGACTAAGAATGGACTTTCTAAACTCTGAAGAGCTCGTAGGGGAACCAAATTTCTTCGGGGCGGCGTGCTCGGGCTCCAATCCGGGAGATATGAGGGAGGAAATTCGAAACTTGTACCAGCGACTTTACAGTATAGAAGACGATCCCTCAGATTTCCTTGTACCTGTTTCTTCTAGGCGGACGATTCCTCGGTTGGACACAAGCAGCCACTACCCGAACGAGTCTAATGGTGTCTTCCTCCCAAAGATAATTAGTGACGAACTCATCGAGAATCACCAACTGGCGTTTTACTATACCACCATCATATACTTTTATCGAGTTATACCAGACACCTATCAACCACACGACAGAAACAATGGCTCTTTCTAGCTGGGGTATTTCGGAACCTAGGCGCGGGATGTCCTAGCAGAGACGACTGACAAACTATGGTCGGTAAAGTCTGGGACCGGCTTGAAAACGCACATCCAACTACCTACATCGGGACAACGTTCTCTGGCCGGCCTTCATCGCGGCCGCAGAGTTCATCCGCGTTGAACTCAGGCATCAAGCATTGATATGGGCTTTCGAAAGCCGCTAAAAGAGGTAGGTGTTGGAAATACACATGGAGGGGCCGGAATCATAATTAAAGTAATAGACGATAAAGATAAAAAAAAAAGTCTTCAGAGTCTCTTAATTAGCAATACCGCTATACCAGTGTCTAAGTACCATAACTCCCATCTCCCCACAGCTACCCTGCCTTACCCCCCTACCAAATATTGCAATACCCAACGCCAGGATGATCCCCAGGTTTCCGTAGCCGCAGCGATTGCCCAGCGACCTATCGCTCAGAATCGCGTCGCGCTATAACTGGCACTGACGCCGCATGGACAGTGTCTTCTGTAACATCCGCCATCTCTGTATCGTCCTCCTCATCCTGAGTTTCCTCAGCTTCGTCGTGTTCCTCTTCCTCTTCTTCCTCTTCTTCCTCTTCATCTTCCTCGGCCTCTTCGGCTTCTTCAGCTTCTTCTTCGCCGTCGCTTTCTTCGGCTTCGTCCTCGCCCTCACTCTCGCTGTCTGCATCCTCTCCGCTGGACTCATCTGAGTGCCGTCCCAGGTTAGGGAACATCAATCCTGGCGGGATCTCCTCGTCGTAGCCCTCTGGTACATCACTGAGGTCGCTTTCGTCATCTGCCGAGTCGTGTATGCTGCCAGGCTCACTTTCAGCGTCTTCCTTGGCTGCCTTGTCGTCCACTTCGTCGGCTTCTTCGCCAAGGTCTTCATCAGCAATCTCTTCGTCAGCAACCTCTTCGTCAGCGATTTCCTCCTCAACAGCTGTCTCATCAGCGACCTCTTCATGGTCCTCAACGTCCTTCATGCTAACGTCGCCGTCGACATTTTCTTCGGCTTCGCGTAGGACTTGAGCATCAGGCCCCTCCTCATCATCGCTACCACCTTCGCTTGCCGGTGGATTAGGTGTGTGGCTACCACGCTTGCCGCTCGGAACGCTGCCAACCCGGCTCTTACTCGACTTCGGTGCTTCCATTGCGCGGATCACTGCTTGCTCCGCCTTGCGGAGCACGTCGGGCCTTCTTACGCCGGCTCTCCTAGCTCGAGGTGCGGCTTCTTGCTTCTCTGCCTCAAGTGGGGTCGCAGTGCCTGTGATGCTCTCCATCCCGTTGGGCGGGTTCAGTATACTAGTGAGCGAGCTGCTGGCCTTGGCCTCTGCTTGTGCTGCCTCAAGCTGGGCTGCCACCTCCTTAGCATGGTGTCGTTCCTCCACAACTTTGCTCGGCTCGAAGCCTGGCAGGGACTTGACAATCTCGGAGTAGATCTTGGAGTAGCAGTCATTGAGAAGATCATCAATCGGTGCCACCTTCATCAGATTGGCATTGAGCTTCTTCAGCTCAATCGCCTCCTTCATGCAGTTGAACACTGGCACTTCGGCACCATCGTTGGCAGCCCAGTCTGTAATCTTCTCACCAACCACCTCAAACTCCTCACTCGACAACGACTTAAAGGCATCATCTGTGACTGGAGACACGTGGTAGCCCTCCCGGAGTAGTCTGAGATAGGCCATGCAGCACGATTGCCACAGATCCGTAAAGTGGTAAAAGTCCGCGCCCTTCTTACGCAATCGCCTCAGGAGTTGCTCCAGATTGGTGCGGTCGGCCATGATGATCAGAAGCTTCGTCATGAACCGCACGTATTGTTCCGTGTAGACATGGTGTCGTCCAGGTCTCTCAGCATCACATTTCCAGACGTTCATGACCATCGTCTTTGTGACCATGCTCTCCCGCAGGATGCCAAATGCTGCCCTTGCTTCGACGGTACTATCGCTTCCCTCCATCCGGTTATCCTCATCAAACAAGATCTTTGCGTGCCTCATGATAATTCGGTGGTGCCAGTTAGACTTGTCCTTGTCTCTGAGCTTGGTCAAATTGCGGATGATGTACTCTTCCCAATCCTCGGGCTCAGAGAAGGACGCGAAATGATCGTCAGGGTGGACCTCCAAGCCGAACGGTTGCTCGGACAGAATTACTGCAGCTTCCGCTGACGACATGTCACCTCGCATCACCAACTTGTGAAGAATGGACACAATCTTGTAATGTGGTTCAAGGATGGGGTCGCTGCTTCTGGATCTCCGAGCGTTGTGCGCAACCTGGACTGCCTTCTTGAGAGTGTCCACGAGAAGCTCAAGGCTGATCTTTGAACGCATATCCTTGACGTCCAGTTGATCGTCTGGAGTCTGGTACATTTTCCAGTAGCATTTAGCGAGCATATAGGGGTTCCTAATTGTTCATTAGTCTCTTGGATAACAAGTATAGGCCGACAAACTTACTTCCAATCATTAGGCTTCCGCTTCATGGCCATCTTGAACAACTTGGCGGCAAACTTCCAAACCTTGTACTCCTTCATCTGATCATGAAGAATTCTCTTGAAGGTACCTGCGCCCATGCTTTCAATAAAGAATCGTTCCTGATCGGAATGCTGGAATGGCTCCATTGCAAAAGGCTGGCGACTTGACGCATAAAGTCGCATCGCAAACTTGTGGTACAGGTCATGAAGAGGGTCGCCATCATGCGTCTCCACGTCCACATTCCGCGAATGTGAGAGAGCGAGAGTGTAGCAATGAATGGCGTTGCGCTGAAACTTGACCAGTTCAGGGCGATCCTTGTTCATCTTGTCCGCAGTCCATAGGACAGCTTCATCCAGTTCATAGTCGAAGCATTCAGCCAAACGGAACCAAGCATCCCATCTATCCGCAGTGAACTGCAACTGAAGCCTCAAAAAGGTCGCGCCAATTCGCAAATCGTCGGTTGCACCAGGCGTCTGACGGCGGTTCAGGTCAACTCCCTTGAATTTGGTCAAAGCCATCATTCCAAGCAAGAAGAACCAGCCATGTCTTGCGAGGGCCGTCTCTGGGGTATTGACAGACACAGAATCCACAGAGACGTCTCCCAGGAGAGCCTGGTACAAACGCAGAGGGTGGATTGGCTTCTTAAGGTATTCGGTAAAGTTGCGCAGGTTGTGGTACATCTGAGGCGTTGACTTGGTCTGACCAATAGTTTGCTGCATGTGGTCAATCGTCGTCTTGAGGTCCGACTTGAGAAGATCCTTCATTGGCATTCGGTTGGCGAGAATAGTGACTCTTTCAACCAGTTGCATGGTCTGTCGCTTCTCCAGCTTCTCGGGTGGGCAAGCGTGATCTTGGACATCCCACACACCAGCACCAAGCTTCAAGCCGTGCAAATCGTAGAGTACTTGACCCAAGTAGTCTTCCCAGTTCTCAATGTTCTTGAGCTTGAGAAGTTCCACTCGCATGACCTTGAGGAAGATCTTGTTTGATGCCTTGCAAAATTTGCGAATACCAATGACTTGATGGATAGCAGCAAGGTAATCGGCCAAGTCATTCTCAGGTCCAATAATGCAGTTTTCTTGGGTGATCCCGGCTTTGAACATGGTGTATTGCAAACACCAAGCTCGGACTTGCATCTCTTTGAGCTTGTTCTTCAACGACTGGAAAGCGGACTTGGTGGCTGCATTTCCTGTTGGCTCTGGCTTGATCCCGATCCGGAATTCGTCTTCACACAGGGAAGCGACGTGGAGCAAACAGTTGACCTTGGCGAGAGCCGCTGAGGTAGACTTGATGTGCTCGTCATCGATGATTTCGAATGCCGTGCTTTCATTCAAAGCAGAAAAGAGTGCTTGGATCAGAAGTTCATCGAGTGACTTCAGAGTCCGCATGAACAGCAACTTCCGAGACTCTGGGGAGGTCTTGGCATATGTCTCGCCTTCAAGATCCGAGACGATCAGCTCAATGCTCTTGAGACAGCAAGAAAACTTCTTGGTCGAGTACTTGATAGCATCATACGCATCGCCCAGCCGAGACCACAGGAACAACCTAAGCTCTGTGCTGCTGTTATGAAGGAACTTCCACAAATCTTGGAGCCCCTGGCTCGCGCAATCGGAAATCGACTTCTGATGCTTTTCACTCAAGCTTGCATCATCTTTGTCCCCAGCCTCCGAGTTTGCTTCTGAAGTCGGGGCACAGACAGAAGATGGGTTGAGAACTGGTTCCAATGTCTCGATAACATGGACGGGGTTCTCCATGTCATCCTGAAACAGTCCAAGGAAAAAGTCCATTGTCGTCAACTTGGAGATTTCTCGATCAGCAGCAGCTGGTGAGATGGTAGGCATGACCACGTTGTTTGGCAACGAAATGACCGGAACCTTCTCGTCTGCTAAGTGATCTCGAAGCGACGTCCACATCAGGAGAATGTGTTCTCGAACTGGATTGTCAGAGAGAGACGAGACAAAGACAGAAGCCCACAAGAAACGGGCTGAGAGTGCATCGTTCGAAGGGCGGTCTAGCAACTGAACGTATGTCGAGGCGACGTCAAGCCATCTCCCAAGCCGGAACTTGGTCTCCATCCTAGTCGCGTAATCGACAACACTGCTAGGGTTGGTGATTCGTTCGTAGATGTCGATGTGAAGCTCGAAAATCATCGGCACGATGGTCTCAAGCTCGGCCAGCTTTTCAGGGGAGCCGACGGCTAGCTCCATTTCGTCCGTGACTCTCTGATATAGAGCCGAGTCCATACAGTTGAGCATTTTAACCACAGATAGCTTCATCTTGTCAGACCATTTCGCTGCTGCGTAGCTCTGGCTGACAGCCCGAACCCATTCGAACGCAATGTCCTCGCCTGTCATCCACGATCTGCAACCCCCTATTTTCCTGGCAAAGGATTTGAGGCCCTGTGCCTCGTCGAATGGTGGCGATGATGTCTGATCTTGAGAACCCGTCTTGGCGTGTTCCAAGAAAGAGGACAGTCCGAGACTCGCTTGCTCATTTTTGTTAAGAAGAGCTCTGGCAACCTCTTCACGAAAGTCGACAATGACACTGCTCAGATCCTTGGCTGCGAGGTTGGTGATCTTACTGGGTCGATCCTCGGTAGCACACGAGTCAATGAGTTCAGTGACGAAGTCCAATGTCGATTTGTCGTCCACGCCCAAGTTCTCCAAGACACTCTTGGTCATTTTGAAAAGGTTCTGATCGGCACCTTGGTATGGCTGCAGTTGATTCGCGATGAGTGTGCTCGGGTCGGTCGCCTCCTCGGCTTGAAGAGTCTCTCTTCTTCGGACACGCTTGCTGCGCTTTTCTGCCGTGTTCTCCTCATCCGCAGGGTCTGGAAGGCCTGCTGTAGACTGTGATCTTTTTCTTGTCGATGTTCCGTTGCGATCCTTTTGTGCCTGGTCGGTTGCCTTCTGGTCTTCCTCTGTGCTACCTTGCGAGCCATCTTGTTGACCATCAGGCTTCGCATTCTTCTCTTTAGGTTCCTCCTCGGCCGTATCCTTCTCGGTAGTTTGTTGTGGCTCAGCCGATTTGTCACTCTCAGCCTGAGTTTCAGGGCTTTCGCTTTGAACCTCTGGGGGTGGTGTTGCCATAACAACATCTTCAAGTGAGCTCTGAACAATGTCATCGCAGGTGTCAAACGCTTCCGTTGCATTCTCCAGACAAGTCATGAGTTCCGCTCCAAGGTCAGCCCATGATAACACAGGCTTGCTGGCGCCTTTTCGGCCTGGTGTCTGTGAC
>NKCJ01000518.1:0-27357 GCA_003947015.1 Fusarium sp. AF-6 | reverse complement strand
CATATTTAGTAATGAATTTGTTCTCGGGATATCATGAATCAAGTCGGCTTCTTGAAATGGCGGAATTAGTAATTGAAAATTTTTCATGAGATGGGAGCCCATAAATAGCATTACGAGGTGAAATTGACCGACGTTGAAGTGGACAAGCACTGACTCAGCGATGGTGACGAGGAGGGGCATAGATAATTGAGATAAATCCGACATAGTTGATTCTCCACTGCCTGGAGTATCGTAGGCTATAAATGGACGACCAGCAAACTGTTTTTCGAGCGAAATGTCGACATAGTCTTCCTTTGTGCTGCCAAAGCCATGGAGGAAGAGGATGGGAGTCAGTGGTCCATCGCGTCGAACCGTCGAGAGTCGTAGAGTGAGACCATTGATAGAGAGCTCTAATGTTTCTTGGATGAGTTGTTGGCTAGCTGCCGGTTTCGTCATGTTGTCCAAGTTGGGCTGCTCTGGTGGTGGTGGTGATGTCGGTACTCAACCTCCCAAGGGGGATCAATTTCACCTCGTAATGCTATTTATGGGCTCCCATCTCATGAAAAATTTTCAATTACTAATTCCGCCATTTCAAGAAGCCGACTTGATTCATGATATCCCGAGAACAAATTCATTACTAAATATGAATCTGAACCCACGCCGAACGAACTTGTCGTGCTCGGCAAGGAGGTCTTTTTGCCGTTACACTTCGGCAAAGCTTGTGTGTTGCCGCGGCCTCTGTCACCTTGCCGAACCTCGACAATGTCCCCTGAGTGGATAAATGAAGAAAGATTAAATCTCTACAAGGTTCCAGACTTTGAGTTGGGCAAGATTTAAATGTACTTGTGAAAACCTAGGAAATGAAAGGGAGGGACTTTCAGTGCCCTCTATCAAGCTGGTAAACACAGACAGACATTGCCCTACACTGAAGCTTTTTGGGCCAACGCATCATCATCTCCGAAAATTTGATTCTATTTTTTACTGATATCCGAAAGAAAGTAGAATTTTGTTACTGAATTAGCCTCTGAGCTGAGACACAAGACTCCCCGGATGGTGACAGCTGTGGCAGAACCACTATTTCCATGATTATATTGGGACAGTTTGGGAAGGTGGGGAGAAAGGGGCAATATACATCTCTGTCGTCAACTATAGCACATCGCCATTCCAGAGCTACCTAGAGATCACCAATGGAACGAATCTCGGCCACCCGAGATGTCTTGATAACACGGAATGCAAGGCCCAGATAGGCAAAGTGTATCCCCACAATTCCTCGACTCGTCTCCTCGTCGAATGTCTGGGGTATGACTTGTGGGCCGTCCAGCAAAGTGGCTATCAGAGCAGGGTCCCAGGAAACTTTGGCAAAGCGAAGAGATACAGCATCATCCAGGATAGAGAGAGATGCGGGTTCAGGACGCCATCTTGGCCAGAAAGGGCCTTCGAAAGAGACGCTATTTGTTTCCAGAGGAACTGATGCCAACATTGGGGGAATGGGCCGTTAGACAACCTCATCCACGAACGAGGATCAAGCCTGAGGGCGAATACCGTACTGATGGGGAAGTTGTTACAGGTAGGCATTGTCTCAGAGAAGCGACCAGGTTGGTGAGAGTCGAGCAGTCATCTTACCAGGTCTGGCGCGCGGCTAGCTAGACCGAGCCACCTAGACCAGGAGAGATAGATGAAGTTAAGCTAGGTTTTTAGGATCTGGGGCTCGCACAAGTTAAAATATCTCGAGGAGTAGACGTGGCTGTGAGCCGGGATTTGTTCAACAAATCAAACACTGGACCAGGTTGGGATTCAGATATGCCGCACAAGGGCCCCAAGCCCCGTGTAACAGAAGGTGAACTAGCCACAAGTTTAATCATTCTCGGCAAACAGTTGCCTTTTTGTTGTGAATTTGATGAAAAGCCTTGCTTGATCATAGTGACGAATTCTCGTCGAGGTAGTTTCAAGTTATTCAAGTTATTCAAGTTGTTTAACCTCATAGCATATCCGGGGGCAGGCCAGGGCAGCCCGGGAGGTGTAATATAATGTTTCAAGTTATAAAGAGATAAATCAACGATGTGATCTCGTAATGACTAACGATGCTGCATTATGTCATGATGCCATAATGTCTGTGTACACTCAAGTACAACTCAGAGACACAGAGTCAGTCAAGCTTTGTGCTTATCAGATATTCTGCTGATATACTAGGGGGGCCGTATTGTCTCTACCTGAACCGCTTCCACCACAAAGCAGCTGCAACACCACCCCCAACAACACCAACTCCAAGCGAAATCTTACCCACCATCTTCCCAAAAGCCAACCACCACATCATACCATGCGCAAACACAAATTGTGAAGCATCATTAAGCCTAGGAAATCCGGTTTCCGGTACAGGCTCATTCAAAAATTCGCATAGTGGCTCCCATCCTTCCTGGACGCGGAACTCAAGCATCCTATCTGCAGGTACCGTTTTCTTGACTAGTTCATAGTGGTCTATAAAGGCTTGACGTGCGGGTGAAGTAGGAGAAAAGTCATTCAAGGTGCGGAAGTTGGCAGGCATGACTTTCAATGCGTGCTCCCAAAAGGGACCAGCCAGTGCGGGATCCCATTTTCCTAAGGTCTCCCAGAGAGGCCATCGGAGGATACGTCCAGCTGTAGAGTCCATGCTTCGTAGCCAACTATCCACGTCACGTTGGGTGACGACGACTTTGGCTTCAGGATACGCGGCGACGAGCTCTTCGACGAAACAGATGGCAGGCACATCGGCTACAGCGTCGTAGTCTCCTAGGATCTTGTCAAATTCCTCTCGACCCCACGGCTTGCCCTTTCCGTTGAACTTGGCATCGAGAGCCTCGCACCATAGGCCAAGGCTAGTCTTGGGACTACCAATGGCAACGCTCATGTGATATGGTGTGTATCCGAGGCGCTGAAGAGCGGTAAAGATGGCCATTGTACCTGTGCGCGATTGGCCGAGGCAGAGAACACGCATTGGCTTTGTGCGTTTTCCGGGATGAGAGTCAATGAGACGACCCGTCTCAGGATGAGGCTTGAGGTTGTAAAGTTCACGGATCTTTCGAGGGTCAAACGTGTCGAGGAGGGTGGTATTTTGGTCGGTAGGCTTGGCCGTCTTGGCCGTCTTGGCCGTCTTGGCCGTCGAGGTATCATGAGAGGCCATGTCGATAATTGTCTTTATACAAATGAGAACAGATGAGTTGAAGAGTCAGGATATGTCTGACAAGATAATGGGACAAACAACTATTATATATCCCGTTGACATAAGCACTAAGAATGTCATTGCGGCGTAGGCGAGATGCTGACACTCACGCTTGGCTAATAAATGTGCCCTATACCAGGGTTACTTCGCTTATCGGGTGGTGATCATCCAGAGAATTAACGCTACGTGTTAAGGCATCGCCAACTCCAACATGGCAATGATTGGCGGGTGATGAAACTAGCGAGTGTAGATCACGAAACGGCCTCAGCCTTATAACTTCGCTTGAATAAACAAATGAAACGACACTGTGTTTCATTGAAACAAGATAGAATTAAGGGCAATTAGTCGAAATCAAGGTTTATGGAAAACGTATATGGGTATGTACTACAGTGCTTATCGTTTCAATACATACAACATAAACCATAAATCCACATCCGAAACATGATACATCCAGAACACGTAACCATGTCAGAATTCGCGTTCCCCGCTTAAGGGAAGTTGGAGCCAGCCTTGGTCTCCTTCATAGGCTCAACGCTGACATTCTTGACAATGATGGTAGCACCAGTAGAACCAGTAACACGAACATCAACAGTCTGAGTTCCGAAACCGCTGGGGTTCTCGAAAAAGTTATAGTCCCGACGGGTGGTCCCCTTCCACGACTTGCCGCCGTCGGTGCTGACTTCGAGGCTCTTGACGGGGACGTTGCTGTTGCGGACCTGCATGCTGAACCACCACTGGCTGGTGCCTGAGAGATTGTTAGTATTTGAACTTGGAATGAAGTTGCTGAGTTTGAGTAAACTTACCCTCCTTGTTACGGAGAACGAGAGGAGTGGTGATGTCGCAAGTCACCCACTTGTAAGAGGTGGAAACGAGACCGTTGGATCCGCCGACAGCGTCAAAGGTGTTTTGGAAGAGATCCAGGTGGCCCTTGTCGCACTCAGGGCACTTGTCAACAATCTAGACAGTATTAGTTAAGGATACAAATAAATGAGGAACTGCGCGTGAGGCTTCGTAGCGGAACCCAGATAGGTCCCCGCAGCAGACTCATTCTCACACCAAGGAATTGCTTCAGAAACTTACCATAGTTTTGATCTTCTTGCCATTAGGACCAGTAACCTCGATGCAAGCACCACAGTTGGCAGCCAAGTTCCAGTTGGAACCAGAAAAGGCAGTTCCGTAGATACCGGAGGGAAGCGAGTAAGACACGAAAGAGCAAGTGCCTCCGCTCAGGTTACCGCCATAGTGGGTAGAAGTACCCTTGACGACTTCGGTGCTCAGGTCTCTAGCAAAGACAAGAGCCGGGGCGGCGAGGAGAAGGGAGAAGAACTTCATGTTGACGATGGGATGTGGTGAACAGGGTGTACTGAGCTGTGAGATGCGTGAGAGGCTTGAGGATGAACAGTCTAAACTCCCTCAGCAGAAACACGGCTTATATAGCAAAACAATTGAAACAATAAAGGACCTGAGAGATGAGACGACAACGGCTAGGGCTGATGCACAAGGGAATCCTTCCAATCTCCCATTGGCCTGACGAAGCGGGTGCTAGCAGGGATCGCGCCAAAGCCGAAACCAGGGATGACCATTCGGCATTTGGCCACCCCAGCCCCTGAAACAACCACCCTGCTGGCCGTGTTTAATCCAAGGATGGAAGGAAGATGTTTAGAGTTTCGTCTAGAGTGCTCATTCACCGTGACTGCATCCGCCCTCCTGCATGAAAACCAGACGATGAACCCGCGCGGCCCGTCGAACCATCTCGACCCGCGGGCCAGGGGGTCAAGCATGTTTAATGGGGTTACCGAGACCCGAGAAGGTTTCAATAGTCGGCTCCGCGCTGCTATAAAGTTTCCCGTATAGTACGGGGGTAGTCTCGATTGGTGGGATTTAACCCCATGCTTGTTTGTCCTGGACTCTTCCGGTGACAATGTGTGGTGGGGGATGCGGCCTTGGGAAACACCTCATATCTGACCGACGGTGATGCCGACGTGGGCTATGTTCTTCTCGTATTGTGTTGAACGGCCTAGAGTTTATTCTGTAAGTCAAAGATGCTATACTCATATGGGTTGTGATGCCGATGTTGAGGTGGTCGGTTTGTTGCCGAGCTTCTCTTTTCGGTCACGACGGACAACACCAGCTTACCGAGAAGAGAGGAAATCGTCAGTCTTCAGCTCACCGTCAAGGTCGCAATCTTCGGCCTGGAGTTAAGGAGTGAATATCGGACTTGCTTACGGGCTTGGCTATCTGACTCGAGTAGAGACCAAAGTGGCACTTTGATGAGAAGTTTTCCTCCGTTCCGCGGCTTCCCCTTCGCGCCCAGTATTACTGTTACGTGATGAGAATTCTAGCTTCTTTCACATGTTTAATGACAATTCATCGGTATCTTGTCCTGGTGGGTAGTCAATGTGGCGAATATTTGGACTTCGTGTTGGGTTTCCAATTTCCGCATCTGTATTGCTATAAAGGCCGCATTTCTCAAGAACAAGAAGGGTACATGAACTTTATCTAGTTATAAGGGAAATATATGGCTCCGTGTCTGCTACTGTCCCCCTTCCCTGTAGATATCTCGTAACAAAAAGGAAAGCAATGCAGTTTCCTTAGAGGTTTTGGCGAAAATATGTGAGGCTCAGTCCGTTCACTTTGGCCAGCGCAGCCGAAACTGAAGTAGTGACAAGACTCCGTAAGGCGCAACTGTGGCCTTCAGCTGGGGAATCCAGAGACAGGTTGTGTTTGATCGGTTTATTCTTAGCATCCAGATAAATCCACGTATCTTTGGTTAGGTCTGGGTTATTACGAGGTAAATCGTCTAGGCGATAAACCTTTGGAAGCTGAAACTTTTGTATCCAGTTTATGATCTCCTCAACGCCCAGTCCGGGGAAGGGGGTAGATGGGCATGGGAGGGTGAGTTTCGCCGACATGAGGTCCAGTGTAAAGGCACCAAAAAGCAAAACCTTGCACTCGTGGGTGCACGAGCCCGTTTCGATAACCTGCATGATGGAGTTGAGTTTCGTCACCATACTTGAAATATGATCTTGTCTCAGGGAGTCTATATTTTCTTCACATTGACGAGGTCAGGAATAGTTATAGAGGAGCCGAGGCCGTCGACGTACCTGATATCTTTGGGCGTATCGGCAGCCCGGCATCATGGAATGAGCCTTTTCCATCCAGTATTGCGTACTTAGTCGCCTGATTGAACATGTCTGGCTCGTCGAAAACAAAGGAAATAAGAATCCAGAAGGGCAAATCAACGGTATAGTACTTCGGGTTGAACTTTTCGATCCATATCTTGGCAAAGAACCACAAGGCTTGGGGACAATCCAGATCATCGACAATGGCGGCGATATTGGCCAACTGTTCGAGCTGTACCGTCTCGGGAAGCTTGTGGGTATGGCCATGGATTGCATTCAGGACAATCTCAAAAGCCTCAGGATTGAAGATCGGCTCAAATGTCCATCGACGTAGTCCATCAGAATGCAATTGGACTTCAATATAGTTTCCATCAAACATCTTTTTTGCTCGCGGCGAAGCCAGGACGAGATGCTTCATTGAGACTTTGAAGCACGTCTGGGGATCAGGCTCTTCGTCATTTGTCATTTCGTCGTCTGACTTTTCTTCGTTTACCTTGTCGGGTTCAGGTTCTTCGACATCTGGTTCTTCGCCACTCTCCATTTTAGGCTCCGGCTCCGGCTCATCTACAGCTTTGAATTTGGATCACACGGTCAGAAAAAAGCTCCTTGCGTTTAGCTCCAAAGCATTAAACCTCGAGCTACTGATAGATTGATGACAGGGGCGGTGTCATCCCTAACCCAAGGCGGGGAGACATACCATGGAGGAGTATTATGAGGGTGTCTCCCTCAGGATCAATGTCTATGTGGGTGACAGACATTTCGGCGGCGAAAACCGTGATGCTGTGGTTGTGGGCAGGAAGGTGGATGAAGTGAGTTGGAATGTAGGAGGTTGGCGCCAAATATCTGGAAAAAGTGGGGCTCATTTATGATTCACCTACCTACCACCTAAATGTACCTAGATACCTTCCAGGGGCTGTCAATGGTACCCAGGTACTCATACAGTTCTATTAGAAACTTTCTTTATCTTTCTGAATATTTACTAGACCTGAGTAGCGGACTGCAAAGGGAGTAAAACATTAGTTTAGCAACAGGAGCTAAAACAACACGCGGTAAACTTGAGGTAATAAACGGGTCTACAGACTACAATTCCGCTTTCTAATGGCTTTACTCTTGGATCATGTTTGAGCCAGTCTCTACCACTATACCTAGCTTGCCTCAATATTATCAAAGCAAGGTGTCATTGCTTCGATCAATCTTTCCTTCAAAGTCGAATACGGTTGAAACGCCATCTTTCTATGTTTGATACACAAAGAAGATGATAACGTCTCTTTCGTGGGCTTGAGGCCATCTGGGTACTCAAACTTGCTAAGAAACTCGGTAGAGATAGTTGCAGCGTAGAATCCCATCATGTCTGTGTTTGTCTCATCCACCAGCACGGCGCAAACCTAAGTTGTTGTCAGCCGAACATGGCCTTGTTGCACAAAGACGGAGAAATCCAACCTTAAAGGCATCAGGATGACCCTTGCTGCCCGAGTCCTTTTCCAAAGACTGGTTCTGTGACTGTGACTGTGCTAATCCAATAAGCACAGCCAAGATATACGGGTCACACCATGGATCAGACGGCTCCAGTTGTTTCAATCTCATCTTCCTGATAAGCTCAGCTGGAGGATTCGGCCGTCGTGGCCGAGGCAGAGAAAAGACACCCTCACGCTGTATCCTAATCATGCCGCGTTGCATAAAGGCGAATATGGGTGCCTGCGTTCCGACTGCACGTTCTGCAAAGACGGCGCCGTGCAAGCGAAATTCATGCTCGAAGCCGTAGCAGAAATATCCAAAGGGCCTATCAAGTCAAGGTGTCAGATGATTAGATAGTTTGTCTTTGTGCTTTCATACCGTAGGAATTTTAAAGGCCCATCCACTTCTGCCAAGAGCTTCTTCATGGCTGCTGTCTTCATCTCGGAGGTGGCTAGCCGCTCAGCAGTACGTGCCCAGCGACTGATAGGCTTATTTTTGCCCGGCTCCTCTACTTCAGAAGTCTGAACTTCTTTTCCATTTTCCTTATCTTTGCCGTCTTCCTCTTCAAAGGAGCAACGCAGCAACTCGAGATGTCGCGCCGTCCACTCGAGAGGTTGCACCAGAAGCCGCTCACGTGGATGCTGGCGGATGAGATCACGGAGGGACGCAGGTCTAGGCATGACTTTCAGATATGAATATCGATGGGAGTATCTCGTCGATGGTACTATGACTATGCGAGGCGGAGAAAGGAGCGTGTGCGATGTATGATGAAGAAGTTGAGAGTGGGCTAATTTTGAAGCATTCCAGCCAGGCTTTGATGCTGCCCCGCCTCACGAGGCACAGACCGGATATTTTGCTCCTACCGACTTGGGCGGTGATGGATATCTTCAGTGATGAAGAAATGCACCATTTAAATCTCGATTCTGCTAACATCGCCAGCATTCAACCGCCCTGAATACCATGCTTTCCTTTTATTTCTCAGCGATTGCCCTAGGTGAGAGAGGTTACACCGCATCTAAATATCGTCAGATCTGGTACGGGATAGCCAGCAGTGCCTACAAGGCGATAGTCAAAGGATTCTAAGTTCTATTATAAAACGATAGTATCAAGACCACGGCAATTTTATCCATAATAAACATCCGTCCAACCTAACATTCCCAAAAACTCGATTGCCCTCTGAAACCAATGCCTGGTCAGTCCAAGCGTCATGCTTCGCTTAGACTTGCCTCGGCAAACCTGAAGCGGTAATACCGACCTCCTTCCGCTCCGTAGCCGATCATTCGGATTCATTTTCCGCATCCTCAACAGAGACAGGCATGATTCGAGATTCGAGATTCTGTCTGTCTCATCCTCTGCCCATCACGAACCAGTTCCTTGGACCTTTCTCCACAGCCATGCGCCCGAGACGCCAGGGTTGAAGGTCCCCAAGAGCTGCAATTCCCTGACGGGTTCCAATCTCCGCTAAAAATCATCGGCTACACCTGACCAATATGGAGCGGCCCCAGCAAGTACCCAAGAAGAAGACCCGGACGAGGTCAGGATGCCTCAACTGCCGCCGAAAGAAGAGAAAATGCGACGAAGGACGTCCAGCATGTGGTACATGTCGCCGACGGAGCGAACATTGCGAATGGGGACTCAAGATTACGTTTCGCGCCGAGAACGCACAGGGCCTGGATGGCCAACATCCGTCGATGCGCAAGATGGCCAGGAGGCGGCCCAGGGAGTTTGAGATTCTCGACGTAACATCCGAGGTTATTCGCGACTACAATGCCCCGTCGTCACTGCTGGAATCGGAAGACGACGACGCTGATGCTCGGCCTATGGGTAGGTTTGTGAGTGTCGACTGTATCGCGAGATTATTAACACTCGGATCCAGGCCGATCAATGCCAACAAACGTGGGATCAAATGCGAGACCTACAAGCTTAGGGCACTTGAACGGTGCTCCAGGAAGCTATCTCACTCCGCCTACGGTTGAGAGCTCGCCCTCGTCCCAGAGACAGACAGAGAGCGCTGTCGCAGACCTTCTTTACTTTAGCCAGAGCGGACAAAGTGCCCAAAGTCACTCACGAGTTGCAATTGACCCTGCGCTGCAAGTCTCGATGGACATTGAGTATCCTTACATAGAGCAGATACAGGCATTTACACCAGGGGACATGTCCGAAGATGGCATCTTTCTACCAGGCTCGGCATATCACGAACTTCATTCCACACTACGCAATCATCTAATACAGGAAACGAGATCTGTCGCCCCAACGAGGTCAACGACGCCTCGGCTTGATGTTAATAGCACACAGGGAAGTTCAACAATAGCCGAAACAGACGTCACTCTCCAGATACCCGATTTTCATCCATCCACAACACCACTCCTTTCAGAAGAGGAGGAATGCGCTTTATGGAAGAACTACTTTGACGAGATTGCCCCCTGGCTGGACAAGTTCGACAGAGACCGACATTTCCAACAGATCCTCCCGACAATGACCAAAAATAACGACCACCTCCGGTACTCGATGCTAGCCCTCTCGGCACGACAGCTCGAGCTTAAAAAGACTCTTCCGACCGACCGAAGCCTCGCCTTATACCAAGAAGCTATCCACCTCCTACTTCCCCACCTCCCGACTCGAGGGACGGCCGTCATAGCTACATGCGTCATACTCTGCGTTTTGGAGATGCTTAGCTGCTCGCCCAAAGCGTGGCAGAGGCATCTTGACGGATGCGCCAGTCTAATGGAGGCCGTAGGGATCAATGGCTTCGTTGGAGGTACTGAGCAGGCGCTCTTTTGGTGCTTTGCTCGGATGGACGTCTGTGGTGGACTAATATCGTCGGTGAAGACGCTCATAGACGTCTGCCACTGGGCTTCAGGGTCGATTGAAGCTGATGTCGGGCTCTTTCGAAACGCGAAAGACTTTGAGCAATGGGCCAACTATTCCGTCTACCTGATAGCCCAGGTTCTTGATCTTTTGGCCCCTCTCCCTTCACATACTCTTCAAGCTCCAGCCCGCAACGATTCCGAGTTTCGCGCTCGTTGGCTACAACTGTGGGAGTATCTCCACGATTGGTATCAACAACGACCAGCCCCATTGCACCCCATCATGACCATCCCCAGCGGCAAATCTCCCTTCCCAACCATTCTTTTTTCCAATCCCGCCGCCATTTCAGGCAACCAACTTCACCACACAGCGTCAATCCTCATGCTCCAGAACCAGCCGTCGGGCATACGACTAAGTCTCCCTGCCAAACCGAGAAGCATCCTGTGGCATGCGCGACAGGCTTGTGGGATAAGCTTATCCAACGACCATCACGGGGCATGGACAAACGGGATCCAGCCTTTATGGATTGCTGGGCGATGTATGAGCCATCCCAGCGAGCACAAAGCAATACTAGAGTTATTGGAAAGGATTGAGAGGGAGAGCGGATGGAGTACGAGGTGGAGGGCAGAAGATTTAAGAGAGTTTTGGGGAGACTTGGGGGATTGACCACCCAGCACATATTTGAACCATGGAAAGAATAATAGCTGTATATCTAAGTAACTATTCTGAACTAATAGAAGCCATGTTGATTAGCTTGTCCGCTTTGACTCGCCTCAGCCCTGCGAGGCAGACAGGTCGCACAGTGCAAGAAGGCAAGGCAGTTCAATGAATACTGTAGGGAGCCAGCCATTAGCGCACATGTGCCTCGGCGTAAGGAAAGGGTGATTTGAAGTGCTTGATAAGGTGTGTGCTCTATTTTGGATCATTTTAGGGCTTTCGCAAGACTAACATTAGAATAAACGTTCATAGCAGGTAGACGAGTTTCATGAATCTAGTGTGCCTGATATCCCCTGCCACACTGTACTTCACCAAAGCCCACTCCTCATCCTAGAAGCAATCAATATCTCTAACATCCATCTCATTGGACAAATGCATCTCGCAAATCCCTCCTGCGCGTCATCAGGCAACCGCTTTAACATGCACCCGAGCTAACCCCCCCCTTCGGTGCTAGTCAAGTCCCGTGTGTGTGGCAGTGCTCCACTGCCCCCTTCAGCCGCAGAAATGGTCTCGCGATCTATTGCCTCGACCAGTAGTCAAACAATTTGGATGCCTACGATCTTGAAAGAAAGCATATAACTTGAGTCTCTCGCCGCTTGTGCTTCTTTCCATCATGTCTTCAAAGAAAAGTACACCCAGCATGGCTTCAACACTCTTCTCATCCGAGTCAGCCAAGTCTGTCGCTCAAGATCGCATTATCGGCACCCTCTTTGGCTCAGCTCTCGGAGATGCGATCGGATTGTATACAGAGTTTCTCTCTGCTCAAATGTCGGCGGATACGTATCCTGATCGCTTCTTTACTCTTCTGCCTGCCGATCAGGCTACTGCCTTTAGACGCGATCACCACCGCAACTTTCACCGGCCTGGGGATTGGACTGATGACACTGATCATGCTGTCCTTATTCTCATGTCTTATCTTCACAGTGATGGGAAGAAGCTTGATCCTAAGGACTTTGCTTCCAGGTTGTCTGTTTGGGTTCGTATGGGACTTCGTGCTCTTGATACGTTGCCTCTTGGATTGGGACGTACTGTGGGAGGCATCGTTCGGACAAAGACATACCTGGATGATCCTGAGGGGACAGCACGAAACTTTTGGACGACGGGGAAATACAAGGCTGCGCCTAATGGAAGTCTTATGAGAACGCATCCCCTAGGACTCATGTGTCTCAACAAGTCCCTCGAAGACACATTCAAAATCGCCGCCAAATTCTCCGTCGTCACACACGCCGACCCCCGATGCGTCGTCTCCTGCGTAATCGGCACAGCCCTCATCCGCGGTCTAGTCCTCGGCGAGATCCGAAAAGAGCGACACGTCGATGACATGATTGAGAAGGGTCTTGCGTGGTACACTGCTCGTCGGGAGAAGGAGCTCAAGAAGCAGGATCGGAAAGATGAGCCTCGGTTGAAGATTGACGACTTCAAGTATCATACCACGGCCAAGACCCTCGCAGACTTGAAGCTTGATGAGAGTACAAAGATTGGTTATGTGTACAAGACGTTTGGGTCTGGGATTTTGTTGCTTCGTCTTGCCATGCGACAACTCGAGTCTAACAGCCAGCTTCGATCACAGCTTGCAATCTTTGAGAAGCTCATCACTGATCTCATCATGGAGGGTGGCGACGCCGACACGAATGCCTGTTTCGCGGGCGCTCTTCTCGGTGCTCTACTCGGCTTCAAGGCACTACCACCTCACTGGCGCGATGGTCTCCGTCACGGAGACTGGCTAATGGAAAAGTCTGAGGGCCTTTGCGAGGTTCTCGGTGTAACAAAGGGCACTTACTCTGGTTCTCAGGATAAAGATACAGCTGAAGATGGTGGCCGTGGTTTCTTGACGGATGCGCAGATGGAGGAGAAGTGTATGATGATGCAGGCGTGGATGGCGCAAGAAGAAACAGAATGGAAGAGGAAACAAGAAGCAGAGAATAAGAAGCCAAGTTGGTTTGCTTGGAATTAAGTTTCATTGAGTACATTTTGGTAGTGGACGGGAGTTGATGGATGGGTTTGGATATCTGCATTTTTGCCGGATTACGGAACACTATGGCAATAGCTTATGGACAACGGAATACACTTGCCCTGTTTTTAACACTTCCCCTTCTCCCTTGGGATCAATCATTCGATACGATCCTACAGAGACTCCGTCTTTGTCTCATGCGTAGTCTTCTCCTCATGCTCAAACCCAGCACTCTCACCCTCCAAAGTCTTACCCCCAGAAACCTCACCAGGCACACCCATACTATGATCCCAATGCAACATGATCTTGTCCCCAGTAAACAACTTATCGATCTGCTCGAGCGAAAGCAGTCTCGTCTCGGGGTAGAAGAAGTAGAACATGGGGAGAAAGGCAAAGTTGAAGATGCAAAAGTAGACGTACGTCTTCCAGCCGATGCTTGAGATGGAGACGGGGGTGATTTCAACGACGAGAAAGGTGAAGATCCAGTTTGATGCTGTTGCTAGGGCTGCGGCTCGGGTTCGGATTGCGAGGGGGGCGTATTCGGCGGGCACTGGGGGTTGGTTAGTGGTGGTTTGAGGGTATGGGGAGGGGGACTTACAGAGCCAAGGGATGGCGAGGAGACCAACGGCAAAGAAGAAGTCTATACAATGTTAGCATGAAGATTCCAGTATATAATGGCAGATTATACGTACTGAACATGAAAAGCATGACAATGGCAACGATACCAGGTGCAGACTTTCCAGTAGACACAGTCCCAGCAAGGATAGCCATACATCCACACTGCCCAGCCGCAGCAAACATCATCAACTTCCTGCGACCAAGACGATCAATGACCCAGATTGGAATCAGAGAAGAGAGGAAGTAGGCGATGCCGTTGAAGCCTGCCAGGAGAAGACTCAGGTTATGAGACATGCCGACCGACTCCTGAAAGATGACGGGCGCATACTATATCCAGTCAATAAACTGCCTCGAAGCTTTGGGTGTTAGTCAACTTACATATGTAATGAGGTTAATACCAGAAAGCTGCTGCGCAAACTGAGCGCCAACACCAAGAAGAGTCCTGTAGAGAAACTTTTGCTCCCCGTTCTTCAGCATAGCCTTAAAACTACTCGTCTGAGCAGCCTCCCTCTCCTCCTTGATAGTATGTTGAATCTCGGCCAAACTCCGACTAATATCCTCATGATCCTTGCTAATAGACTTTGCATCCTTCCTAACAGCCCATAGAATCTCTCTAGCTTCGTCATGTCTGTCGTGGGCGATGAGCCAACGGGGAGACTCGGGGAGAAACAGGATTCCGAAGAATGTCATTACTGCAAAGAGGATTTGCAGGGCGAGGGGGAAGCGGAATTGTGAGTCGTTTGATACGAAGGACATGCCGTAGTCTACCCAGTATGAGAGCATTACTCCAAAGATGTTGATGGCGAGTTCGACTGCTAGACCACGGCCTCTGTTTTTTGCTTTCATGAGTTCAGAGTGCCAAACGGCTGTAAATAGTCAATATCCCTCTCGTTTTCAAGGTATGGGGGTCAAACTTACGAATTGTACTCGTATTCATGCCATTTCCCAACCCAGCAACAATCCTCCCAACAATCATCTGCGGAATCCCAAAAGCAGAAGCCTGCAACGCAGCCCCAACACTCAAAACAACACACCCAATCATGATGGACCTTCTTCTCCCAAGATACTCACCAGCCAGAAGACAAAAGATGGCACCAAAGAAGCACCCAATCTCGTAAATAGCCACGACAGTACCTTGAAGAGAAGAACTCCCTCCACCACCATTAGTAGTGTCAATCTCTGGAAAGGTTCTTGTAAAGGCGTCGCCTGTTAACAGGCCTGACATAACACCTTGGTCGTAGCCGAAGAGTAGGAAACCTGAGCCTGCTGTTGCTGTTATTGCCCAGTCGAGGGGCTTTCCCACGAGGAGGGTGGACATGATGGGTCGATTGGTTGATAAGATGATGTGGATGTTTGTGATTGAAGCTATTCACGAAGGGGGATCATGGCGACTTCATATACTCTTTGAGATCTACATAATTACTTGCTTGACTCGCATATAATCAAGGTTTTTTTAACAGCGGTTCCCCATGTGCGGAGCCCCCAGGCGGGGAACCCATAACATCACGCAACGAATTCCGGGGTCTGGGGATCAGCAAGTGAACCATGTTTGGACCATGACATGTTTCGATTGCGGTTTCGAGAAGCTGCAAGGCATCTGCAAGCGATTATTTATCGGGCCTAAACCGGGGGTTATACAGCAATGCGCAGGCAGCAGTATTTCCAAGGATGCAGAATTCGCTTCTCGTCAGCATCCTAGTTCATTGTTTGAAAGGTCCGGCTTCGGTTGCCCGTTTGTTTTACGTAGTAGGGACTTGACGAGGGAGGCCCCGGCTTTGAGAAGGGTGTGTATGACTCGGGTAAAGATGGAGGGAGAGAAAGAAGGTCTAATCATGAGAAAGACAGTGAACATGAAAGAGTCAGGATATTCTTCAAGGTAGTCAAGTTTGCATAACGACATTATTCGTATCCCCCTTCTCGGCCGAGAAACATAAACTCCCGTCTTTCATGATCCTCCACCCGCAGAAAGCCACGAACACCAAGAAATCGGAACTCGGTAACCCGGATGGTGCTCGTGGAGAAGTGGGGTCTCCGCGGGGCATAAATCAGCCAATCGCTAAGCAGTTACAGGGAATTACCGAAACGAGCAAGGTCGGGTTTCAAAAGTTGTGCCCGATGAACGGAGCCGATCCGAGGAGGTTGCATTTGACTGTTCATCAGGAAGCTGTATGCGCTGAAGGGGCAAGGGTAGGGAGGTCCGCTTGTGAATGCCGTATGGGCCTAGAAGGGGTTTGGTGTGGAGAGATCATGCCTTCACCGACAAGGTAAGGTCGGGCGGTCTGGGATGCTCTCCGGGTAACTCGTGAGAGGAAAGTATACAGTGTGGAGAGTATATTGTTCCGGTTAGGTACACTGTTGCTTCAGCGAGTGCCGATGGAGACACCCGAGTGAGTGTCTTGGATGGTGAGCTTCTTGAGCATCGGATAAACACAAACCTCACTTTGTGTAAATCTCGACACAACAATGGTGAATAAATTGGTGACCTGGCACTACGGGACTAGGCATAATTCTCCTCATGGGTACTAACCATAAGAAAACTTCATCAGCTCGAATATTCTCCCTCCTCATTTCCTAAGGGCTGCAGCAAATAATTGCGCTTCTGTTTGCCTGTGCGAGTCTCGGGTAGGCAAGTAAGCTCAAGCGACAATCAATCTCCCATACAATCACCCATTTCACGCTGGTGAAGGTGTTTAAACCTACGATACCCAATCTGCATCCAGTTGCCAAATATTGGCTCTCTGCCCACTAAGCAACCGCTTAATCTCAACAATAAGCTATCCCATATTCAAACCACACGCCCTTAGCAATCACTATGGACACCAGCAAAGCCCCAGGCGGGTTGGGCTACCCGGGGGAGGGGATTCAGCCAGGGGTGGTACGACCTCAACTGGTCAGGAGCCCCCATTTACTTTTTTTCCCCCTCCAGGGCTGTTTATCCGTAAAAGGGCAAGATTAGCCCCCGCGCGCTTCAGCCATCATGAACGCGGGGCCGCGGGACCGCGGGAAAATCGAGGGTAAAGGTGTGCCTGAGCAAGCTATCCCAAGATGGAAGTTTGGACCGCCTGACAGGAAGATAGATCAAGAAGACGGGCATTCCCAGTCTTGAGGCTTTTGCGAGTGTTTGACTGTCAGATTTATCACCAACGGACAAAAACTAATCAACAATGACTCTGGGTATGAGTGTTTGGTGTGGTTGGTGAAATTGACATGCTAATAGCTTCTAGGCAAGAGTTTCATCAGTGGGGTCTCGAGCCCTGTCGAGAGAGGTCTGCGGAGTTGTATACTTCACGATCCCTCATTGAGTCTCATTGCCTCTGAAAAGGGTGAGTCAAGAAAAATGAGAGTAGAAAAAATTAGCTGACTGTTTAGTTCTTTACCGACGACGCGATCCTCAAGATGACAAGGTTGTACTTCTCTCTGGAGGAGGCTCTGGCCATGAACCAGCTCATGCGGGATACCTCGGCGAGGGTGCTCTAGATGTTGTCATTGCAGGCGAAATCTTTGCTTCCCCTTCTGCTTCGCAGATTTTGACGGGTCTACAAACTGTCAAGTCATCCAAGGGGTACGTGCTGATAATTGACGATCAGAAGTTTTGGCTGACTTTGACCTAGATCTCTGCTGATCGTCAAGAACTACACGGGCGACAAACTCAACTTTGGATTGGCAGCTGAAAAGGCAAAGGCGGAGGGTCAAAAGGTGGAAATGGTCATTGTAGGAGATGACGTCTCTGTCGAGGGCAACACTCTTGTCGGTCAGCGCGGTCTTGCAGGAACAGTCTTTTGCCACAAGATTGCCGGAGCCAAAGCAGCCAAGGGGTAAGTCAACCAATCCCACTACCTCGCATCATCTAACATGAGTTTATCACAGAGCCTCCCTCGAAGAAGTCGTCGCAGTCGCTAGAAAGGCCGCCTCCCAAATGGCAACCGTCGCCGCAAGTCTCGACAGATGCAACGTCCCCGGCCGAGCAAACCAAGAATCCCTCCCCTCTGATCAACTCGAATTCGGCATGGGAATCCACAACGAACCAGGCGTAAAGCGCGAAAAGATTCCCACCCTCGAGACGACAGTTCAAAAAGCTCTCGAGATTATGTTTACCCAAAAGGCAAACATGTGGCAGCCCAAGACAGGTCAGCGCGTTGCACTAATGGTCAATAACCTTGGTGGACTTAGTGTTCTTGAGCTGGGTATTATCGCGGATGAGGTTGTTTCTCAGCTTGGGGTGAGGGATATTGAGATTGGGAGGAGTTTGGTTGGGTCGTTTGTTACTTCGCTTGATGGACCTGGGTTCTCGGTTACGTTGTTGGAGCTTGATGGGGAGTTGGAGGAGTTGCTTGATGCTCCTACTACTGCTCCTGCTTGGCCTCGTTCTATTCATGGGTGGGCGACTGATGCTGAGGCTGTGGCGAAGAGGGAAACAAAGGTTGCTGCGGCCAAGCCGAATGGACGAGAGACTGGAGTCAAGGGTGAGTGAACTGCATTTGTTGTGTGAATGAAGCTGATCTCTATAGTTCCGACATCGCTTGTCAAGTCCATCATTGACTCGGTAGCAAAGACGACAGCACAAGATGAGCCCAAGATTACCGAGTACGACACGCTTGCCGGCGACGGAGACTGCGGAGAGACACTCCTCAACGGCGTAAACGGTATGCCCACCCCACTCAATTGACTCTTCATCAGCTAACCCGTGTAGGTCTTGTCAAGGAGTTCCAGAAGGACGATGCTGAATCCCTCGACATTGGACAAATCTTCCGACGAACGGCCACTACTGCAGAGAGAAGCATGGGTGGTACATCGGGTGCTATCTACGCCATTTTCCTCAACGCCGTGGCAAACAGGCTCTCTGAACTTGCGACAGCTTCCGCTTCACCCGCCGTGTCGGAGCTGATCAAGAAGTCTCTCCAAGGCGGCCTCGAAGAGCTCTGCAGATACACTCCCGCTCGTGTCGGACACCGCACATTGATGGACGCTCTCATCCCCTTCGTCAAAGCCTACGCCGACGGTCCCTTCAACGATGCCATTGCCGAAGCACGCAAAGGAGCAGAAGGTACACGAAAGATGGCAGCTGCTCTTGGACGGGCAAGTTACGTCGGACAAGATCGGTTTGATGAGGAGGGTGGTATTCCTGATCCTGGTGCGCTTGGTGTTGTGAGTATTCTCAGAGGTGTCGAAGAGGTGTTGAAGCAGTAGGAAGTATTGTTGGTTGGTGGGAGTAAAAGTTTGGGAGCGTGAGCGCCTCTTGTTTTGCTGTTTTATTGCTTTGTTTAAATAGTCATGATTTGAGATGAGGTAATATTTAGAGGCTGGAATAGAGGGATGAGTGAATGAAGAAGTTGTATGCGGTTTATGTTTACCAGTCTATCATCGTCTTGATGCAATCTTCTATTGTAATAAATCCCACACTTGCTCAACCCTTGTATCTATGCAATTCTTTCATGCCGACGCGCAATGTCCTCCATCAACCCTCAAATCCGTCCCATGCACAAAAGAAGCTCCCTCTGACAACAAAAACACAGCGGGAGCCTTGAAATCCTCTGGCGCACCAAGACGACCCAGTAGAGCACCAGCCATCCACGTCTTTTCAACTTCGGGGTTCTCTTCGAGCAATTGATCCGTCATGGCGGTTCGGATATACTATAACACCATCAAATTCTGTTCAAAAGTCATTGGAAGGGGTCACTTACACCAGGTGATAGCGTGTTGACGCGGATCGACCATTTGCCCCATTCTTGGGCGACGGATCGGGCCATTTGTTGGACGGCGGCTTTACTCGAGTTGTATGCCGTGCAGGACAGTCCCTGTGGCCATTAGCTTGAACTTGACCTTTCTTGGACTTGGAAACTCACTCGGTTGGCAATGTTGCCCGACATGCTCGAGATGATGACAATACTACCAGGACTCTTCCTCTCCCTCAAGGCCCTCGCAGCGTACTTGCAAGTGTTGAACACGCCCGTGACATTGACCCTCAATATCCGATCGAAGTCGGCGGCTGGGTAATCGATGGCTGCCATTTGTTGTTGAATGCCAGCACAAGCAATGGCACCCCAAAATGGAGCCCCAGCCTTGTCGGCATCAGCCGCGATGGCCTGCATCACCGACTCGACCGACGTCTCATTCGTGACGTCGCATTTCCGGTACGACACGGAAGAATTGTTGGATGTCGCAATCTTGTTGAGCTGTGCCCATTCGACTGGTGATGGCTCATCTAGGATATCGAGACAAGCAACACTTCCACCAGCTTCGACAACAGCGATGGCCAAGGTAATACCCAGACCACGAGCTCCACCAGTAATGGCGACCGTCTTTCCCTCGAGGGAAAACAACTTTGGAGTCGAAGCCTTGGAAGTAGGCGTCGCTTTCGTCTCAGGCACTTGGGCCGGGATCTCAATGTCGCTAACAACAGCAGGAGTCATGATTTCACAATGATCTGGGTTTGTAGTGTAGAGGATCGATGAAACATTAGGAACATCTCTCAGATATACTGTCAACGGGTATCCATGTTGGGATATGCCGAAGGCGACAAGCATGGCAATTGTATTGAAGGAAGTTGCATGCGATCAATTGATGTGCCATTCTTGTTCTGAAAAGAGGTTCAAGATGGTGATTGTAGCCGGAGTTTCTTGATGTGGTGTTCACACCTTTTCGTGTAACGGGCAGTCATTGGCGATGAGGTAGACATAAATAAATTGACAGCCTTAACCTGAAGGTGGGAGGTAAGTGATCGGCTATTTTGTCATCTGGTAGAGCACCAAATACTGTCAATGCCTCTTCTGAAGCACAACATGTGAAACAAACATTGTAAAGACAAATTACATGATTCGACAAAACCCTAGAACCTCCATCTAAGCATAAACACCACACTCTCCTGGATAAACACCTCTTCCAGAAACAAACCCAGAAACAACTTGACAGATTAACCCCATACTAAACAAGCAAGCCTAAGCGCTTCGGCTTCGCAACGTGGCGGGACACTACTAAATCTTAGTCCTCATGTGCCCTCCCCCGGTTCCCAGACTCCCCCTCGTGATCATGATGAATGGGGTCGAACCCACAATCCCACACCCCTCGTGGGTAAGATTTCCTGTTTCGGTATTTGGAAGTGTTTAACGATCTTCGTTTACATTTTACGCGTAGGCTGATTGAGAGTAGAGCGGTGATATAAGGCATTGCCCTCGATTTCTTTGGCTCAATGCTCTCTTACTCTTTACACTCTATCCATACACAAAAGTCTTGTCAGAATGGCGCCAAGTGCAATTACACCAGAGCCCAAGGAGGACACCGTGGTCGGGCCTAATGTCCTCAAGCTGATCCAGAATGAGGACGCCCAGACCATTGACGTCTTCCTGCGTCAGTTCCGTTGTCTGATTGCCGATCTCTGCCAGCAGTTCAATGGAGGACATCCAGGGTGAGAAACCTCCAAACAAACACCAATGCCATCATCAACTAACATTATTTCACAGAGGCGCCATGGGAATGGCTGCAATTGGCCTCGCCCTGTGGAAATACGTCATGAAGTACTCCCCTAGCAACCCCGACTACTTCAACCGCGACCGCTTCGTCCTCTCCAACGGCCACACCTGTCTCTTCCAGTACACCTTCCTGCACCTCACCGGATACAAGCAGATGACATTTGATCAGCTAAAGTCATACCACTCTGCCCGATACGACTCGTTCGCCCCGGGACACCCCGAGATTGAACACGAGGGTATCGAGGTTACGACTGGCCCTTTGGGTCAGGGTATTGCCAATGCTGTTGGTCTTGCTATGGCTACTAAGCATCTCGCTGCTACTTACAACAGACCTGGTCACGAGCTTATTAACAATACTACTTTTTGTATGATTGGTGATGCTTGTTTGCAGGAGGGTGTTGCTCTTGAGGCTATTCAGTTGGCTGGTCACTGGAAGCTTAACAACCTCGTTGTTATGTATGATAACAACCAGATCACCTGCGATGGCAGCGTCGACCTCTGCAACACTGAGGATGTCAACGCAAAGATGCGCGCCTGCGGCTGGGATGTCATTGAGATTGAGGACGGCTGCTACGACGTCGAGGGTATCGTCAAGGCCCTTCTCAAGGCCAAGTCCAGCACCGACAAGCCCACCTTCATCAACGTCCACACCGTCATTGGTGTCGGAAGCAAGGTCGCCGGCGACGCCAAGGCCCACGGTGCCGCATTTTCTCCCGACGGTGTCAAGGCCGTCAAGGAGCACTTTGGCATGAACCCCGAAGAGCACTTTGTCGTGACGGACGAGATCTACAACTACTTCCGCGACGTCAAGACCCGCGGCGAGCGTCTAGAGGAGGACTGGAAGGCTTTAGTTGCTTCCTACGCCAAGGAGTACCCTGAGCTTCACGAGGAATTCATCAAGCGAGTCGAGGGTCGCTTCACTGAGGACTGGCGAAGCATCATTCCCGCCAAGGAGAGCTTCCCTACTACTCCTACTGCGTCGCGAAAGTCGGCTGGTATCATTTGCAACCCTCTTGCTGCTAAGCTTAAGAACTTTATGGTTGGCACGGCTGATCTGTCGCCTTCTGTTAACATGATCTGGAAGGACAAAGTTGACTTCCAACACGTAAGTTAAAGCGACAAGTGTAATGTGACATTTGCTAACTTTTAACAGCCTGATCTCAAGACTACATGTGGTATCACTGGTAACTATGGCGGCCGATATATCCACTGGGGTATCCGCGAGCATGCCATGGCTTCCATCTCCAACGGTCTCGCAGCCTATGGCAAGGGCACTATCCTCCCCATAACCTCCAGTTTCTTCATGTTCTACATTGTAAGTCTTTCGCCTTCAACAAGAGTCCATTCACTAACATTCTTCAGTACGCCGCCCCTGGTGTCCGTATGGGTGCCCTTCAGAACCTCCAGGCCATCCACATCGCAACTCACGACTCCATCGGAACCGGAGAAGACGGTCCTACTCACCAGCCCATCGCCCTCCCCAACCTCTACCGCTCCATGCCCAATCTCCTTTACATCCGCCCCTGCGACACCGAAGAGACAGCCGGCGCCTTCATCTCAGCCCTCGAAGCCAAGGACACACCCTCCATCATTTCCCTCTCCCGACAGAACCTCGAGCAGTACCCCCAGTACTCCAGCCGCGATGGTGCTCAGAAGGGAGCTTACGTGTTTATCGAGGAGGAAGATGCCGATGTTACTCTCATCGGTGTAGGTGCCGAGATGTGCTTCGCCGTCAAGACCCGAGACGTCCTGAAGGAAAAGTTCAACATCAAAGCCCGCGTAGTATCCTTCCCCTGCCAGCGAATCTTCAACAAGCAATCCATCGAATACAAGCGCGACGTCCTCCGCTACCGCTCCAACGCGCCCCGCGTGGTAATCGAGGCGTACGCCGTCAACGGCTGGGAGCGATACGCAGACGCCGGCTTCTCCATGGCTACCTTTGGCAAGAGTCTCCCCGGAAAGGACGCCTACAAGTTCTTTGGCTTTGACGAGAATGTCATTGCGCCTGAGGTTGCCAAGTTGGTTGAGGAGGTTAAGAAGGAGGGTATTGAGAGTCTTCGTGGAGAGTTTAGAGACTTGAACCCGGTCAAGCACGAGCACTAGGCAAAGCAATTGGTTCCAGAGTTGTTGAAAAGGGTTTAAAACTTAGAAGGTTCAGGTAAAGGGCGTCGGAGTTAATTCATGTGAGATGAGTCAAATGATACAAAGTGTTTATAGAGTTTATGCAAGCATTTGTTTAAATCAGTCGCGTGATATTTGCGAGTTTTCTACCTTTTTATTGAGTTTATAATGTCTTTGTCTATACCCGTTTTGTCTCTATATATGCCTTTATACCAGGGCAAACATCAACTCCGAACGCCGGTATACCACCAATTGACAACAATCCCAAATGCCGTAGTCCATATCCCATTGATCCATATACTCCCCAAGCATATACACCCACAATTCTCATCCCTCAAAGACGACGTCGACCTCCGCCGGGTCGCAGGATAAGATCATACGGCGGTACAGCCGCCAATCCCGCAATCGCAGCATCCTGAAGCAACATCATAAAGACATCGCCCTCCACCAACAACCTCATAGCCCTCCCATCACGCAACATCCTCACAACAGGCTGTGCCACCTCCCACGTATCCTGAATCATCTGGGCAGCGTTCTGCCCAGCTGCCCACGCCTCTGTGGCGAGATGACCACCCACTTGGGCCGACGCAACGAGGACTTCCTGGGTCCGCTGTGCTGTGGACAGAGCCCGGGGAGCCATCTCGTTGTACGTCCTGACTATGTTGTCTTGGACGGTTGGGGCCCAGGATGAAACTACATCCCGTGCTACAGCGAGACGTCGCATGCCGGGGATTGTCTGAGCAAACTCAAGCACCCTGGCGGTGCGAGGGTAGAGTTGCTCAAAGGTGTAATCGTATTGGACCCGGGGTCCAAATGGGATGGCATAATCCCACGCCGGGTCCCGCCAGTGTGGACGGTCATCCTCCTCCTCTTCCTCCTCGTCGACGTTGACCATGCCATGGTCATCAAAGACGAGAGGTTCTGGTCGGCGCCGTCGGTCCTCATCGTCGTCGTCGTCACTGGACCAAAGATATCTTGTTATCCGATTCGTGGCAGTTAGCCTCGGATACCAAGCTTCAGACCCCTCCGCCTCTAGGTGGTCAAGCACCATATCCCAGTCCTCATCCAACCCTTCATCCTCATCGTCGTCGTCGAGGGCAACATCCTGCATGCTTTGCCCAAGGGGATCCGTATTCCTCGGCAAAACGGGATTATTCTCACGATGTTCCTTAGTCCACCGTCGAAGTCGTGAAATCCTACCCTCCTGTGGCAAAGAAGGAGAAAACAGTGTCTGGTCGTTCAAGAGAGGGTTATCAACCGTGTTTCGGCGGTCACGGTTTGAGACAGAGTCCTGTCCGACAAGGTTTCTTTGAGACATGATGAACGGCAAAAAAAGAAAAAAGGTCTGAAAGTTTGAAAGAATTGCTTGCTTGATGGTAGGAGATGGAGATTGCAAACAAAGTTGTCAAAGGCTGTTTGGGTGAAAGGTACGGAGATGGATGAAGACTGGGCGAAAGAACTGAACGAAAGAGCTAGATATATAGGAACAAACAGCCTCGTTTGGTTGGAAAAAGTTGCATTCTGCATGGGTGAATCACAGTCTAAACTCTCGTTTCTCAACACTATCTGTGAATGGCTATGCCTGTTTACACTCTCTGTGAATGAATACGGTCCGCCGCCTAAAGTGTGTTCCAGAATATAGCCGGGTTCCCTCTCATTCAGTAATTCCACTCTGACTAGAAAGTATGGGCCAACACTTAGCTCTCTGCCAATATTAGGTCCCATGAATAGTCGTTGCAAGGCTTCATTCCATGAGTTAGGAAGTTGAAAATTAACTTTAATCACATAGGTATATGCATTTTTGCTCCCGCAAAGACTAATCATAGCCACTCATTCATGACAGAAACTATTCTTACATGTTCTAAAAGCTCAACAAACTCTCAGATCCATTGTTTGAAGGTTCTGGGAAGTGTGGTGCTAGGCTTCTTGCCGAGAAGCACCAAGGGCAACATCACGGAGGCTGCAAAATCAAATCAGCTCTACCTTTCACGCCAACTAAACGGTAACCCGTAGAGATATCGGGTCTATTATCTATCATTTGAACATTTTGGAAGTCCGTGGTGCCGATCAAAGTGGTTGCTTTCCATTCTCGTCGTTCAACCTCTTGGACATGAAAGCCTCCGTTTGTCCCAGATACACTTTCGAAACTCTGTTGTGCAGTCATTCTTAAAACATGTGATAAGCGCCTTCAGGCAGCCATGGATCGTTCCTCAGCCGGAAGTCTTTCTGCTGGCCGACTCTGATCAGTTTCTCGGAAACTAACCCACACTCCCGGCCAGAAGTATACCTACGAAAGCTTCACTTGTCTAATATCAAGCACAAAATTCTGAAGACGCTACATAACTAGTAGATCAAATTTCCAAAAACTATTCGATAACTTCAAGAGCGGTATAAAACCCCTAACACTTGCCTCACAAGGCACTTGTAGCTAGAAGTTGCGGTCAAGCATTGACCTCCACAACCGAGGAGCAGAGAAATCTCACGGGACTTCCAACAAGTTAGGCTCTTGAATCACTAGAGTGGTGCCAGGGGTTACGCCGGTTCAACCCAGTCCTGAATGACCATGTGACAGAAAAATGGACGGGCCCAACACCCTTCCAGGCAGCAAAGTTGAAGCATGTGCTCTTCCCAAAAACTCTCCCACTCATCAAGGTTGCCCCCGTACGACTTTCCTACGGTTTTTCCGACGTTAGAGACACCTCCGACCTTGATTCAGTACGCTCATCACTGATGTTGGGTAGACCAATAGAAGGGCAGTGACAGCCAATACCTTTGAGCCTCAAAGCCAGGTTTCCCAATTATCAATTCAGCAGTGCCTTCATCTCTAATATCTCTTGAGTTCTCCACTTAACTCTTTTCCACCTTAGTTAGGCCCAGAGTCGGAAGTGATATCCTCGACCACTTTCACCGCGCGTGTCAACTCCAAGATTCCGATAGCATCCGCTGGCCTTAGGCAGCAGGGAATAACTCTTGGCGTTAAGCTCAGCCAGAGGCTTCAAATATCTATCCATAACAATTGAGGTTTATTGAAAATACATCCTTTCCGCACCTAGCTGCATCAATACTCAGTCTATTACTCGGGGGGTCCGGTGTCGCTCTGCAAGAACGACAGGGTCAGCCACCGCGCAACTGCAGGACTTAGAGAATAAGGAATGTAAGAATAAATTCCTTTCAGCATATCAGTATCCTGTGCCATTAGTCAATTTTGTTTACCTGCTGATGAAGTTAACAGCAAGATGAAAGAGAAGTTGCTGGCAGCCGAAGCATCTGTGTGAAGTCAGTCCTCGGAGAAATCTTTCTCCGCCTGACCGAATCCTGGGCTAACAATTTGCATCTCAGCATCCACGCCCACTTCAAGCAGGACGAATATCGAATCGACCCATTCAACCCGAAGGTCCGCTCAGTGTCGCCGCAGGACCATTGTTGATAGGATCAATCAGACGGCTGGAGTAGGCGGGTAGCTCCCTCGGCGCAATTGAGCATCCTCAAACCTCGGAAGCGCCTTCGAACGAGACGACGAGAAATTTCGACGACAAGCTTCGGACGACCGACAACGAGCGATCCTCGAGCCAATCGATCCTAGCCTTTGAGTCGCTATACGATAGGATAATTCTCTTTTGGTGAAAAAGGCGATTCTTGAAGAATCACTTTCTCAACCTCCTCCGAATCTTTAAATCATCCTCAACACAAACTCCTTCAAAATGGCCTCGATATTCTCCCTCGGCGGGCTCTTCACCCGCCGGGCCACCGCCCCCGCGGCGCCTACAACCCGCCTCTTCTCAACCACGACGAGCCTCCTAGCCCGCGCTCCCCCCAAGCTGCCCCTTATACACATCTGTCGCCGCCGACGAAGGCTTAAGTGCACGTCTCGCTGTTCTCTGTACCTCTCGACCCTGCAATTGTACAGCCGAGACACCGATACCA